>JAQFYM010001423.1:0-34042 GCA_034694785.1 Agrenia bidenticulata | reverse complement strand
TCGCAACGACAGACGGACAGACGGACGGACAGACGGCATTGCCATTCGCATAAAGTGTTTTTACAACACTTAATAATGTATAAACGCATCATTAGCATTATTAGAAGTTCACTAAATACTACACAGAGTATATATCAATCAGTAGAGCTCCTCCGCAGATGCAATCTATCTAACTAAGAGAGTTGGAAATTCCGCATTAAATTTTCTAGAACATCCCTTTACCCAGTACCTAAGGTTAAAAGAAAGAAAATCGACAAGATGTAAAACCTAACCTAACCTAACCTTTGCACAGATTGAGACTATACATGCAATATATTCTAATATTTATGCACATATCACATATTAAGAGAATCTGTGACATTCACGTGTCATTTTAAAATTACAGTATGCACTATGATAGGAAGAGGATTTTTTAGTTCATTTTTTACTCTTCATCGTTCTCAAGCTAAACTTGAGACTTGAGATTGATACTTTTGTGACTTGGGCTAGAGTATCTTGTTCATTCCTCATCCTGAAAAGATCTTTACACACTTTAAACTTGTCACATATCTTTAAATAGTTAATAAAGATATGATAACTCAGTTATAATTATATAAGTTCATATTTACTAATCATATCTCTACTGCACATAGTCCATGAAACCCCCGTGAGGTAGTTAGTCACTGAACATGTTTTTTTTATAGCTTAATCGAATCGAATGATAAATTTTTGTAGTTTAATCACTATATACTTTCAATACATGGAATTCGATATCAATCCCGGATAAAAATATGCCTCAAGTAATAAACAAACCGTGTCGAAAAGTTAGTGTTTATTCACCTTGACTTTATTTGCATGCAAAACTAATGCAATGCTAACGATGAAATCAATTTGTAACCAATCCACTCAACTCCAGTATCTTTACATTAGAATCAAGTGGCTAAGGATTAGAGGTGACCCATCAAAGCTAAACATTATTCGTCGGGTCGGGATTCCCCGATGACGGATATCCTCCATAATCACTCACCGGTAGAATAGCCTCTTTTGAAACAATAATATGTGTATGTATGTATTGTGTATCTATATAGTAAATAATGAAATCGATCAACCCATACTAGTTGTGATATGCTGAGCCTCTCATCTCGTTGCGTGTTAAAACTGACCTTCCAATAATTGCAGTCTCCAGCATAGCAGGGCTTTTCTAAGAACTACTACGAATCTGTTCATTAGAAGTGGGAATATATTAGTGCACTCAGGAGGCTGTTTTAGCTCTGTGTTTCTTATATATTATTATAGAGGTAATAATGATGTTTACGAGGAGAATACTCAGATCTTCACTCTACGAGTTGGTAATGAAATCATTAACTTGTAAATAAAAGTCAAGCTACCTAAAGCTGCAGTTTTAGGAATTATAGGAATCCTTGTTAATTTTTTTCATGAAATCTACGCATATGCAAATCTTAGAATGATTTTCTTCTTAATTTTTTCTGGAGATTTAATGAATCCTAGAACGCTGTTGTTGCTATTGTATAGGTAACAGTTTTTTTTATTTGGCAAAGGTAATTTGTGGATGCGGATTTCCATTCACAATAGGGGCTCATAGGTACTATTCAAGTTCATCTTCATTTTCAGCTTTAATGGTAATAAATTAGGACTCATTTAACATTAGTTGTTACTCGTTCATAACAATAACTCTGCACTATTGGTAGCTCATATTTTTTAACTAGTACCTCAAACTTGAAACCTCTGCGATTTCTTGAACAATTTGCATATAGAGGGATGTAGCATAATAGCCAGAGCATTTTTATCGTTTCTTAATTATCATAAAGGAAAATGGAGCACCTTATAACTATTCCTATTTTAGGAATGGATTTATTTTTATCATCTTGGTGGTTTTAGAATTTTTGGAAACTCTTTGAGCTGTCCTGTCGTCCACGTGTTAAATATTTTGTAATTATGGCATGCACTTTTCAATAGTTAAAGCAGAATAATTTTTTCATTCAATTAATTAATCAATCAATCATGCAATTGAAGAGTATTCAATTCTAAATGATGTGTTCGAATCTGCCATATTGTTTTCCTCAACATACTGCTTATTATCTTTAATTCTTTTTCGAGTGTTTTTAAGTGTTTTTTTCACCTTTAATTGTCGCACATGATGAATCATGTACGTTTTTTTCGTTTAATGTGGGGCAAACATTCGTGAAATAATTAGCGCATATTATGATGACTTAATTATATAACCAAATACCAATGATTAAAATCATTGATACAAGTGTGTGAGGTTATGCTGTATTATAAGTGCTGTACTTGAGATAGGATATCCAGTGGGGTGTCTAAACATTTCCAGGAAAAGCTCTTATAAGCACTGGAGAAGCTTTGTTATTTTATTACAATGAAACATCTAGGTCCAGGTCAGGCATAGGTTAGTCAAGTTTTTTAGCATTAAAACGACTGCAGATCTAACCAAGTAGATGAAGTCATATTCAGTAAGACTGAAACCAAATCTATCGTATCTTTGTGACTTGCAGCTTCGTAAAATATCGTGAGAATCAGCCCTCAATAGTCGAACGGTTATGAATGCGTAGGATTACAAGATAAAGTCTAAACTGTCACAACATATCACTTAAGGAAATGTGAAATCGGACCAAGTATGGTCCGTTAAAAATGGGGCAAGTGCTCATGTTTTTTCTAACACAACGGCAATACACGACTTAACTTTCATACAACTGTCAACTTTATATACTTTGTGTAATACGAATACAATGCATTTTTCTAGTAAATCTTTTAAGATTGGATTATAATGATAGAGAGTTTATATAGACTATTTAGTTTTTGATTCGAATGTATCCAAATGTATTAGGATTATAGTAAATAAAATATATTCTATTAACACCAGATTAGAAATAAATGCTGATATTCATAGTCATAGTTGAGTTATGACTGCTATGAAGCATGATGGGACTAGGTAAGGGTTATATTTTTTGAAGTTAAGAGGCCAGCATGAGAAAGCGGATTCTTTTCGTTTGGATGCTTAAAACCCAATGGAAGAATTTAAGATTTGAATTTTTAGTTTGTTAGTTAACTTAGGTTTTTAAAATGAGGCAAATACTAAGGTGAGTCTATCAAAATAAGTTAAAGGTTTTAATTTCAAAATTCCAACCGGATGAGTAGATATGGTAGAAATTCAATTCATTATATATGTATTCTTTGAAATTATAATAAGTAAAATCCCAGGTTCCAAGTAAATTACGCAGAGATATGAGCTATGATAACAAGTAGAGACTGACACTTTAATTAGAATTGAGTGGATTCAAACGAATAATGAAGTGCTATTCTAGGTATGACCTAATATGTTTGTATTGCTACGTGCACATCCGTCATCCAGCTACTATTACCTATACCTTACCAATTTGGACCTCAAATCCTCGGAACGTCGGATACAAGCCACGGAAGGTGGGTCCTCCCGATTCAATTTAAGCCAGGTGGACGACGAGGTACCAGAATAATCTGCATCAATGCAATGATAATCCTAAAGGTAAAGGGAGTGTGAAAAATCCTCCTTCATTCTGAGTTTCGGATATAGATGAACCCACGAGAGATACTAGGGAATATAACAATTGTGTAAGTAAGCGTAATTTATAATTGTTCTCTATATACTGCTCAGAGCTGAAGAATTCAACTAACCTAACATCCCAACATTTGTTAAGTTACAATTGGGAAGACAATCATCTCATAATATAAAATATATAGCAAGATCCACCACTACTTCTAAAGACTACTTCCCACCAGAGCTTCAATAAATTCAATTTAAGCCATCAGTTGCCATTCTTCTGGACTGAGTTCTCAACTGCAGTTCGGTGGAGAGAGATCAAAAGTTACAAGCCACTTCTTGAACCATCGTCAAGAGTATCAGTTGTCATTCCTAACATAAATTACTACACATACATCGAGAGAGACCTACTCAAGCGATTGGTATTGCTCCCACCGCTTATTACCGTCCTATCCTCAATTAAGCACAGAAACAATCTCACACCGTCTCAAAAGATCACTAACGCCTCCCTGCTGTAACAACAACTATAACAAATTGGAAATAATTGTGAGTTTTCATGCAAGTCCATGTAATTCTCCGGTATATATCTGACCACATTCTCATCATTTCTCTTCATTCTTATGTTTATGCTTCGTCTCTTTTCCAGGCATAATAACCATCAACAATGCCAAGCTTGTGGAGACTGGTAAACATCCTCGTGGTTCTAGGAGCAACTTTCCTTATCACTTTCTCTACTCAGTTTGGAGGCTGTCAAGTCCAAGCCTCCCCTCGACCTTTGCCGAATCCAATGCCATACCCCCGGTTCAACGCAAGGCACCAAAAAAAGTACATATGGACCCCGGATATTCGCGCATACCCTTGTCCTTCAGGAAAAACCCGAGGCCATGATGGTGAAGTAAGATTAAATTTAAAGAAGATTTATTTATTCTTTAATTGCCCCAACTAAATAAAATCTATCTTACACTTACTCCTCTATCATAGTGTCATCGGATCTTCCTCTCACATTCCACAAGGACTAGGCGAAGTCCTGTTACCATCGCAGCATTGGGGATTCCTTGTCCTACAGGACTGTTTCGAGCAGAGGATGGAGACTGCCATCCTATTTTCTCATCAGAATTAGAAAGTCGATCGGGTCGAAGTGAGATTTTAGCTAAACTTATTGCATGAAAGTACTGAGGGACTTTAGTGGGTGCCCGTGTATGATTGACAGAAGACAGGGAATGATTTATCAGATCCCCTGTTCATTTACAAGGCATCTCTTGTAAGCTATATAATTATCTGTACTAAAGTCGATAATAGTACTCTGGCTGGACTTACTTTTTTTCAAACTGTGATGCTACAATTTACCTGAAGTATTATTTACCTTTTTTCTCTCCAACGACTGACTCCGTTTTTGCTACTACTTTACAAAGATAACAGGATGAGGACTCTTGAGTAATAATATTATTGAAGCAACAAATCTAGGTGATAGACTTACACTGATTGAAATCCTAGGCTCAATTTTCATACTCCGTAGTAGATAAATGGTATGGAATCTGTTAAATAGAATATACCAAGACATTGATGACTATTGTATGTAGGTAGGCATGCAGGTCGTACCCAAATAATATATCCTACACATAATAAGTAACCTACACGTAATTCCAATTATATATTATATTTATATTTATACATTAGATAGTGTTGAGATAATTTTTAAAAAAAACATATGTTGTATTGCCCATTGGTATGGTATCATTTTAAGTAATTGAATGGCGTGATGATTGAGTTTCTGATATATTAAATCGTATACAAACAAATATTACCTGTCTTTACTACTTTGTTCAGAGAAGGGTTGGTGTTGGTTCGTTATAAAAAGCGACTTGGCCGCACAAGCAAATCCTTTTTAGATATTTGGAGCCGATGATAGCGGAAATAAAGTATTAAGTTACGAGGATGGAACATGATGTGTTCTTTATAGCTTGAAGGCTTATTTACTCGATTCTTGATTATTTATTTATTTAACGGATTGAACCTTCTCCCACATTTTCTCTATCTCATTCATGTTCAGAGATTTTATTGTTGAGCATGAGGAAAACGGTGTTCACAGAGATCCGTCCGTCCATACTCACGTACCCTTTGATCTTGTGTCGCAATTGTCCAAAGTCATTCAGAACTTTGAAGAAGATGCTTTCGGTAGAACTTAATACTGTGCCAACTTCCAACCTCCTCAACCCCGCACATACCAAAGGAAGAAACTACTAACCGAAGCCATTTACAAATATTGGATCCATCTCATTCAATCTTATTTAGTTATGTATAGCTTTTCTCCTCATAGTGTGTTGCAAATATTTTTATGAGGATTTTGGCATTCTCATCTCCAGTTTCATGACCATATACACCCACACTGTTTAATCATGTGGAAAAATGGATTGTGGCAAGTGCAATAAATACTTTAGTATTATCTATAATAATTTATTATTAAATATACACTTTTCTCGCTTCTTGTAGAAATGGTTAGGGATTGAATTTTGCCATATAATGCATCTTTCAAAGGGATAGGCAGTTGTTGATGAAACGGGATAGCTGCTCTAAATATAATTACCATATACTATTATAGCTTTTAGCCATTATTGGAGACCGGCAAGCCTGGTGATTGCTGAAACGTGATGTATTCGTAGTTTTCCTTGACAGTGAAACTATCACGTACTTCCCATTTGATAATACTGCCTTCATTTGCAACGATCATGGTATTTAAATCGAATTAGTTTTTCTGACCTTAAAGATTGCGAGTGTAATTAGAAAGTGTGGAGATTTTTGATTGCTTCAAATACATTATTTCAAATGTACAGCTTGTATCATTACGTATAGAAACTTTGAAAGCATTTGAGAATGTATAGCTATATACAATGGTAATATTTTTTAATGATTCAGTTGATTAATATACTTGATATACAGACACATATGCATTCATCTTGTCATTATGATATTGAATTCGGAATTATTGACAACCACACATTTAAATAAAAAATCCAGGTATTTTAGTTATCATCAACTCTAAAATTAGTAAGACTTCTTAAAATATAAAAAATACAGTTTCTTTATTAATTTATCCATCCTTCATGAAACTAAAACTGTCATGGTTAGGGGATTAGATTTTACTACGATCTAAAATTACGGCAATTAGAGACTAATTAAACTGCTCATTAAACTAAATCTAAAATTACTCCTAGGAATAACCTGAAACGAAGTTCAATCCAATCCTAAGATGTAATGGAACTTGTTTCTCAGCATAAATAAAGCCAAGTAAACCCAAGCCTATAAATGTTTTTTTTTCGCCAGAAATTTAATAACTAACTAGTTGTTGTGATGTTTTAGCAGTAGGTTTGTATGAAATCCCTGGGAAAGCCCAACAAAGTCCAATTTTTTGCTCATTCTATTAGATTATTGCAATAAATTCTAAGATTGGACAGGTTCAAGTTTCTAAATCCTTTTCGTTCAACAATGGGGTTGAAATGGAATAAAGGAACATAAGGCGAGGTGGCAATTAAATTATCATTTATCTAAGCCCATTAACATCTAAACTAAAGCAAGTATCATGACTATGATTTGATGGGAAGGTTTTCTGAAACTATGCTTGTAAGTCTTTTGGCCATATTTCCTTCATGTATTGAGCTTCGAGCAAATCCAATTTTCCAACTAACCGATTCCACCTATCTCCAGAATGATCAATTGTCATCGTTTTTGGTTATATTCCACTATTGTGTAGAGTGTGATAATATCGAACTTCTTCTGAATATCTCTCAGCCTATCAAATTCATTCTCTTGAATGTGTATCCTATGGAGCTCATACATAGCAAATTTACTTCTTAAAAAAATTCAGACAGAAGAGATGTAAGATGCAGTGAAAGGAAAGTTAGATAACCACTACAGAACTTCACCTTGAAATCTCAAGTATCATTCCAGGCTTGTCCAGTTGTCTTTTTAAACGAGCTCCCTTATCTTTTCCTTCAGACACACCAGATGGGAATTGAGAATTGGGGAGTACACAAGGTTATTTAGGTCCTTATAAATTAGCAAACAATCCTTTAGATAACAATGAATAGACAACCCCCAAGCTGTAGGCTTTAAAAACTTTCCTCTATACACTTCCAATCAAATTTATTTCTAAGATCAAAGGTAATAATTATATTTCTAAGATCAAAGGTAATGATTCTATTTCTCACTCGTCTCAAATCTTGCAAGTTGCAGCCTAGAGGTAGTCAAAGTTTCGAATTGCATTGCCTAAAGTTTATGTGCCTAAAATGTTTCAACTTCTTACTCAACTAATTGGCATTTTATGTTTTGATAGAGTTTCGAATTGTCCTATAGATACCGAAGGTAGATTTATTCTAGAACAAGCAACTTGGTACGAAAGGTCAATCCAGCACTAGAAGAAAAGTCCAGAAGGGTTATAAAAATAATTAAATTCAAGCTATTACTATACAAGGATATTAATCACATGTTGATAAAGCCAGACTCAACATTTAAAAAAAATCTACTTTTTAACCAGTTGTTACTTGTACCTAATGATTGGTGGTGATTTGAAAAGTAATATCTGCAATATTCTGCAGGTGTTCCCCTGAGGATCCCAAGCCCATGATCTGAAATCAGAATCACATCCCTGTCCCACATTATCCCTCGTTAATTCAGTAGTGTTATTGCACGATATGCTGGACAGATAGGAGACGCCAGACGGTCTGCAAGAATCAGCACATCGATTTCATACATGTACAACAGAATTTACATTCTGAATGGGTCGAGTTTTCTTCGTGACTAGGCTTGGGCCTATCTCATCTTCAAAATGCAGCCATCCCTCTCTGGAAAATGAAAATGATCCAATCCTATAACAGCATGCCAAAGTTTAATGTTTGGGGGATTGGGGTTGGGAAGAACTTGCATTTAAAGTTAGTCAAATGATTTCTATTCATCATCAATAAATTTACTCCTTCCATTTCGTTCATGATGAGAATCTTTAAATGTAGGGATTTCAAAGATCCTAACAAGATTAATGGCGTTATGAATAAATAAAAAAGCTCTGTACAACTATTTAAAATTTGAAATCAAAAGGAATTGAGGAAATCCTTCAATCAATTTTCTGGATTTTCCAGCCTTGAGAGCCTTTCAGTTCCCAGTACGACCATCACTAAAGATAACTACTGGAAAGGCAAAGGTTTTAATTACCTTACCCAAGGTAGGGCTTTTTTTTGCCTATTTGATCTATAGACCTCAATAGATATGGACAATTATAGGGGTACAATAAAATAAAAAAGGGCTTGAACCATCTAAATCATTTCGAGTCTTAAAGGGACAAGCTAGACTGGTTGGAGATATGTGATGCGCTGATATCATCAGAACCAGTATCCAGGCCGGAGGTATTTCAAATTTTATGATTGGAAAACGGCTGGCTACTTTCATGTTATTTGGATAACGATCAGTTGGATGAGATGGACTGGGTCAACTTTCTCAGCCTTTTACAAGTCCATCTTCTAGAGGTGCAAAGATGATGTGGTAGACGGATAAAAAAACTAAATGCATTAGTACACAACACACATCCCACCCATGGATACACATACTCCCAAAGAGACTCAAGAATTGACTGGAGAAGCAGATGTTGTTACAAAGTTTACTAGCACAACTCCAGGGAATGGTTTTGTTGGTAAATCCTTCGGGTGTGCAAAAAACTAAGACCTAATTATAATAATATGTAGGTGAAGAGGGTTGACTCATTGGCCGCTTTGGGGCTGGACTGCGTAAGAGTCTCAACAATTTTCCTATTTACCTGAAGACAGACAGAGAGAGATGAGCGGTCTGGATGTAATCAGTCGTAATCACTTATTTAGTTTTAAGAGGTATAGGCTAACAAGATCTTAAAAATGTACTCACAACTACTTTGTCTGCGTGGTGTGCTGCAATTTATGCAATGTTGATCTTCCGGACTAGGCATTTGTGCACAAGGACTTCTGGAAAATTATTTATTTATTTATCTATGTAGCGTATTCAGGGGGGGGGAGGGATTATTATGATGGAGTTTTACTTTGTAAGTACAGGTGATGTAATTGAATGATGGGAGGGTTGGATCATTTCATAGCACCACCAGCGAATATGTATTTATGACATTTGCATTCTTGGTATCAGAAGCATTTTTGTGCAAATTGACAAGGTAGTTTTCAAGATATTCAAGCATAACAAATAACCGGAGTTCCTTTCTTATGCAGAGATGAAGTAATGTGCCATAATTGTTGTTGATTGTTATTTCCAATAATTTATATAAACCACGTATCACTTGACTATGATCAAAAGTTGCGTTTCCTCCACGGGCTTCTTCCAATAAAATTAATATTATTATGATGTATAAAATGGTGGTAATTATTGACTTCAGACTAATTTCATTGATGGGGACAATGAGACAGATGTCCAGACCATAGAACTACATACTGTACTAACAACTAACAAGTCCAGACGTGTTAAAGTCAAAAGGCGTGAAATGCATTTAATTCTGGGGAAATTCCGACGGATTCTGTACGAGTAAAAAAACCAAAAAAAACCCAAGCACACAACTGGTACTGGATTAGCTTTATTGTCAAGGAATTGTGACGAATTAACCCTCATTTCCTATCAATTACGATTTTTTATTCGAAATTATCTAATACATATTTTGTTGATGATCCCGTTGATGTTGATAAAGAGGATTATGTTCTCTACAGATTTAAAATTAAAGGGGATATCGGGCTTATATCGGTTAGAACAGTATAGATTCAAGACTAAAACTCCTTACCTACTCGACCCTATTACGTGTGCGGTCAAATTCACTAAAATGAATATCCATATTGGGTAATGGCCATAAGTTTTTATCCATAAAAATTTTAGCTATGGCTATTTATGATTATGGATAAAAACTTATGGCCATTACCTGTATGGATAATAGGGAATTTGACCTAGAACAATTAAGTCAGGTAACTCATCAGGAGAGAACTAAATGCATCGATTATTAAGGAACCTTTTAAATTCCTTTAAAAATCAGACACATGCTGTTATACACATAGGCTTTGCGTCTTAAATTTCACCCTCTAAATTCATGAACAAAGTCAAACTTGGTAATCCACTTGATAATGATAACTGGGCTTTGATACATGATGTATTGGATAAGGAATTTGGGATTGCTGATGCTATGTCTTATCTTTAAGACTGACACATCCAAAATCAAAGTCATTGAAGTTCCAGCTTCCAGCAGACCATTTAAGAGAGAATAATATCTGTATAGTGGCATAGGTATAGTTTCAGAAATGTCCCGAATCATGAATATTTTGGCTTGAGCCTGGTCAAAACAATCCCATGTTGTGAGTTATGGCAGGGAAGTGTAAATGAGAGCTTATACCATCAATACCATCATATAATTTTTGCGTAAATTACAAAATCAAGCAAAAAAATTTTTACTACAACTGCACTTGTATCATTTGTTTGAATGAATCAAAACGAATGGTAATCGGGAATTTTAGTCTTGCTCTTGCAGTTTAGGCAGTTATTGTTGCAAATCTTGCAACCCAACGAGTTGACAAACTTCTCTGTGAAGAATGTCTCACACCCCCTTCCTTTCCTGTTTTATTATTAAGTTAGAGATTTACAACAACATGTTTATTAGCGATAATAACTTCCGAAAAAGTTATCAAATTTTGCATACAGTCGATTTTTGTAAAGAAAATGTCTGTCTGTGCTCCTCAAACTTATCGACAACTCCAAGTTCAATCACCCCTTAAGAAATTCCACCTGCATCTCTTGACTCTTAGTCGACTCTGCATTTTCAGTTTGGATAATTTCAATAACCGATGAATAAAATGAAATACGTGTACCCCACCGTCAAAACTACACATAGTTATTGAAGAAATTATTACAACGACGAAAAATTTTCCTTGTATTTATATCACATCGACGAGTTTAGAATACAGTCGATGAAATTTGAGATTGCATTAGCAATTTTTAAGAATTTTTAAAACTACCATTCCTCATTAAAATAAGGAGCAAGTTCAGAGTAAATGCCCAAATAGGGACATCATTACTATTACGTTTTTTTAAAACTACTTCCTACGAGGCCCAGAGACTCTACCCCTTCAACCTATCTCCTTTCACTTTCAATAGTCCGTTTATCGAGCACTTAATTTATTTAAAATATGAACACAGATCAATTGGGATTAAACCATCAGTCGTTAAATATGGTCAAACTTTGAAAAATACAGACAAGCATATTTCGATCACCCGAACCTCTCGCTTTTGGGGTTATCGATAGGGGTCATCCAGGTCATCGCCATTGCGGGTGTCTACTTTCATTGAGCCAAATTGTATCAATCTGTTGTATAACAAATAGGTCAGTAATATGTAAATCAGTCATGACTCATTGATTACTAACCTGGTGGTGGTGTGGATGTTTTTGATTTGTTAACTTATCGATACGTGAAACATATATGCCATGAAAGCTGCTTTAGAAATTGGAGTGGAAACTGGAAACTCATGGAGGACATGGAAGTCGAGAGGGTGGAAGGCAAGGAATTTCCTTAGCTGCATTGATCCCATCTAACCAATGGAGAATTGAGAATAAAGAGGAAGGCGGTAATGTTTAATTAATTTCCTGCCACTTACCTTCGATCTTTGTTACAGAGAGGAGTCAAAAATGAAATAGGAATAAAAACACTATAAACTAAATCATTGAATCGTATTATTGAGAACAATCAACTCAGCTATAAATCGTGACCTTAAGGAGTATCACAAAATTTAAAGTGACCTTTCAACTTACCTTAATCAGCCCGTTGCAACGAGTCAAGACTTGGAAGGTAAATAAAATGACTTTAACTATTGTGATGTGGGTCTTGTGGGTGGGTCATTGAATTTAAACTAATTTTGAATTTAAAGGTCCACTTTGTGTTAAAATTTATTGTAAAGCCAGGTTGTTATTTACTGTTTGAGAATGAATCGTTGTTGATGGAATTTTGACCATATACTATTTTATATTTTCAGGAGTTGGTTCGTTAGGAGATTCTTCAGACTTTTACGTAGTTCATTGTGGAGCGGGAACGCTTCGCTGATGTCAATCGAATGAAGTTAATTCAATTTAAAAAAGCGGAATTTTGACTTCAATTACTTATGACAATATCTCTTCCTATTGTGGTACAAAGGCAATCTTCAATTCCATCCACCGCTACATTATCAAAATAGTTAAAATCTTAAACAAAGCGCACATTAGTGATAACAGGAAACATTCTAAGTATTCTAACTCCGGGTATCAGAGTATTAGCGGACGCTATTGATTCATCTTCTGGTTCATAGTTTCAATCTCAACTTTAAAGCTTCACAGTTTGTTAAATCGTAATCGATTAAAAGTTGACATGTCTGAAGCCCCTGGTGGTGGACATCTAAATGACCTGGTGGATTTGGCCTTTGACCCTAGTGGATCTGATCTTCCACCCCCTCTTAGACCTCCCCTTTTGAATTCAGCTCAACTTCAAGCTGCACTGCAACTAGGTTTCTCTGATAAGTGCATACCATCGGGTGTAGTGGCAAACGGAGGGGGCAATCCTTATTATCAAAATCCGTCGGATTTCGGCTCTAATTATTCAGGTGGAGGTGGAGCCGGTTATTTTCAAGGTAGTCAATACTCTCAAGGGGACTGTACAGATGGTGCGGGACATTTTACCCGAGAACAGGAAGGACTTCTTGATCCTTTAAGACGACCGGATGTTACCCAAATCCCACCGGGTATGTCGATACCAGCTGTGAACGTTGGGTTTTATTTTAGTTATTGAAGAAGCATGATGTATGACAAATGAAAGCTAGGTAGATGTGCTACTATCACAGCTTATGATAAGCAGTATAAGCATTATAAATTGAAGTGGGCCTACTTTGGGTTTTCAGATGTCCTAGCTGTATTGATTAAGACTGGAAGATTTCAAGAGATCCTTGGACAAGATCAACGACAACAAAGTCAACCTCACTCTGCTCGCTCCATTCCAGATTCTCGAATGAATCAAGGTGAGTAACTATAAATTACATAGCTTGTCCATCATGCACTCATCTGATTTGTTTCGTTCGTATGTCGAAAGTAAAGTGTATTATAAAATTGCTGAAATGACTAGCCGACTATATTTAAACTGTATGATTTGCTTAACTCGTCCAGATTCCAGGATCTCCTCCAGGAATGTCAATAGTAACCAAAATAATCGTAGTTCCCCTCTACAGCAGCAACAAGCACAAGAGCGTAATTATTCTGGAAATCCTCCTCAACAGCAACCACGTGCTCAAGAACGTAACTATTCGACAAATCCTCAACAGCAGTCGCAGGTACAAGAGTGCAATTATTCAGCACATCCTCCACATCAGCAGTCTCACACACAAGAACGTAATTATTCGACAACTCCTCCAAGAAATCCAAACCAGCGAAACCCAGCTACAGGAACCCCATCATCAGGTCCTACTCAGCAGAGGTTTAGAGCTACACCTCCTCAATCAAACGAACAAAAGATCATGTTTTCTCCTCATGCGAAGGAATTTCGTCCACAGGCTCCGCAAACGAATGCTGGGATGAATTTCCAAGGAGAGTGCGAACTGGCTGAGGCAGTGGCTCAAATACAGATGCTGAATCATAACCAATCCAATTCCGCTGATTACCCTCAGAGCCCATATTCTAGCCAGTCAGGGAATGAATCAGACAACAATGACAACATGGATTGTATACTTTCAACTGTTACAGATGCTATAACAGACTTGACATTATACCCTGCCAATTTTAACCGTTGTGCAAAGACTATGACCGAAGTTTTAAAAAACTACTTGAGGGATACTGACACTCTCGGAGTTGCTGTTACACTTCTCGTAGAGCAGGTAAGATACCATTTATCGTACGCCAATACTTCAGTGGTTAGAGTAGAGTTTGCCATAAATAATCTCTGTTAACATAAATAATTACAGAGTATCTCGAACCCTAATTTCTGCTATTCTGGAGCACGGCTGTCTCAAGTACTGCACAAAAGAGGGGTGGCCGTCGCCGGTACAACTTTTAAGCACGCATTATTGCTTAGGTATGGCTAATTTTTTACTCTATTACCTAGTATGAATTCAAATCTATTGTAGTTAATTTTAAACTATTTTAAAGTTTATAATTATGTTCTGTCTTGACGTGTGAAGGTGTCAGGAAGAGTTTAAGCATTGCATTGCAAACATCCAAAGGGATGAAGAAACTCTAATTCGATGTCGAGGTCTCCTCATGTTCTTTGGAGAGCTTTATGTGAACTTGAGAATCGAAACGACGGGAGGTGTTGCAATTCCTATCTCAGTGCTTGGATTAGGTGTTATCGAAATGATGCAAAAATTAGTCAAGGATCCGTCTTACGATAATGTGAAAAGTGTGTTCCAAGTACTAAAGGTATGAGCTCACGAAATCATTTTAAATGCTAAGGAACTCAGGTAGATTTGAGGCTAATGGTTTGTTTGACAGCTCGTTGGTTGGGATTTGGAAAAGTCTACAGAATCAAAAGTCACAGAGGAATTTGAAAAGTTGGTAAAAGATTTATCCTACATACGTTGTAGACCAGTGGATATTGAGTCTCGAACTAAATCGTTGTTGGATACAATGTTCGACTTGATGAGCAAAAATTGGAACAGAGAACCTGCAGAAGAAAGCACAAAGACGCCAGTGTCCTCATCACCAGCTTCAAGTACTTACGGAAGCAATCATGTGTATGAAATGCCCGAATCGTAAGTGAAAAATTGCAGAAACTTTGTATTAATTTAATTAGTACAATGTAATGCAATGCAGGATATAGTCAGTTTAGTGATATTCCGACATGATTTCCTACAGAGATGAAGAGGACTATGATGAAACTGGTCTTATGTTAGATGATGAACCTGCAGAAGTCCAGAAAGCTTACGACGAATTTTTGAAAATGGGTAAACGAAAGTGAACACAGGAAGTTACCGAAGCATTAATATTTTTACATTGAATTAATGGAACTGTTTTTCAAAGAAGTTTTCGACCTTTCCCCTCATTTACATTTAATTATCTATTTTACTCACGGTATTTTTAAATGTTAACTTTGCACTGGACGTGAAACGAAACGAATCATTAAGCGAGTAGTAAATGGGAAAGTATTAGAAACGCTGATTTTCCAAGAGTCAGGGCAAATTATGTCTCATTATTATGTGCCTTCGAGGAGATCTTTCCTACTTCTGTGTAAGTGGTTTATAATAAAATATGATTCAATTGAAATTAGAATCCAATTGAGGTTATCGCCCTCTAGAATATAATTCAATACTGTGGTTCTAAGTTGCTACAGCTAAATTGCAGTGATGTCAGAACTCCCACAGGAGCAAGCTATGGAGAATGTTATAGTTTACAAGTATTCCGGTATTCATACGCATTGATTAAGTCGATTTAATAGAAATATTTATTTTTAATTTGTTGAGATCGCCATTCGCCTGCCTATGATGATCTTCAACAGATTCTGACACCACTCATTTCTATTCCTATGATTTAATACACTGACTTGAAGCCTATACGTGGTGTAGGATTTATTGTGATGATTCTCCCAATTTAACGTGAAGTGGATTATTATGTTTTTAATTAAAATCTGCTGTTAAATTGACGGGAGTTAGTTAGTCTATTGGTGTAGCTTTTGTTGTTAAAAGGAAGACAGTAATAATTAAGATATAGACTACCTATTAGTTGTTCTAGTGAACAATTGAAATTGGAGAAAATTTTATTAATCTAACTTAAACTGCTTCTTAAAGCTGTTGTCATCTAATTATTTTTTACTTTTGTTTTATTTGATGTGACAAGAGATTTTACGCTGTAATAACGATAATAGTCATTCACACTATACTAGTGGCTAGAGTCCCTCGCAGCTCACTTATTCAGGATTTCAAGACTAGGTTAGATTGTATTTCGAATTATTAGTGACTGTTGTAAGATTGTAACTTAGGGATTGATATTTGGTACATGATGATTGTATCTGCGTGTATCGTATGCTTTTGCTCATGTTTGTATTATGATAGGAAAGTCAAACATCCATAGGTCGTCTCATCGAAATCGAAAATCTAATGCCAAACCATCAAACTTCTAGAGGCACTTCATCAGTTGGTCACTTTGTCCCCGACATTGATTTATTTTTTATTTTGACGAAATGTTGCAATGTGACCAAAAAATCGGTTAGAGAAAATTTTCGAGTTAGAGTTTTTGGGGGTATTTCAGATAAAAATGGTAAATTTATTTTAGATCCCCAATTAAGAAACCTACAGAAAAAGTACATCGACTGGTAAACAACGTTAAAAATACGATTTTTAGAAGATTTTTTTAGATTATACGAGAAAAATTGTTACAAATACTTTTATACTGAAGATGTTATTATATATGATTTCTATTATTACAACTAATACTTTACCATTACAAAAGTTACGAGAAGCATAATTAAAAGTGTTTAGAAAATCTGAAATGTACTGATAGTGATAATTAGTAGACTGTTAACTCTGTCATAGCGCTTTGGCCTGCTCCTCCTTCTACATTTAATCTCAAGTTAGACTTCTAGGATCGTCATCAACAATGTTATGCAATATTTGGTAATTAAAATTAATTGAGAGCGTAGCAAATTTTATTAATGCCGAATGTTGACAAGGAAAATATTACCATTACGTTACGAACCGTACCGTACCTTATATAGTACTTAATTAAATGCAACAGACTAGTAGACGTATTGATGATATATTTACAATGATGCGTATTTTAATGTCTCTCTTTCGTGTGTTATGAAACTGAAAACCATAGTTGTTTAGCGTCTTCTTCTGCATATGGAGGAAATTAATAAAGGTTATTTGAACTGGAATGAGCTTTATTTCTAGTATTTTTTAGAATAGGAAATGTAGTAATTGCAATGGATCACATAATATGGTATCATTATTATCATACGTGTGTTTGTGGGTGTGTGTAAAGCTTGTGTAACAGGTTAGTACTATAAATCGGTAAATTTTAAATCCTCTTATTGCTCATGTTTTAAAATTTTTGAAAACTTAGGAAGTATTTACGGAAAGTTATCCATCAGGATTGAGATTTTTCCTTACTAGGATTTTGATCAGTTCGGAATTCCGAAGGCTCTGTAAATGACGTATACGTACGTGTCACTGATTTATGGTTTGTTAGCTGAAATAGAAGGGGTAAGTTCCACGGTGATCATGTGAATGGTGTTTGGAGATGAGTCATAGAAAATTCTTGGGAAAAGAAATGGGAGATTCTTGCTACAAGAGGTGGTAGTAGGAGTTAAGCCTTTTAGTTTTAGTGTGTATATTTCATATTGTTCATCCCTAATCCTTGAGGTGTAGGTTCGTGTTGGTAAAAAGAGATAGAGATAATTGGTTCATTACTCTGTTAACTGTGGGGAAGGATAGTTTAGAGGAATTAAGCAACATTGTTCTGTCTTGAAAATTTTATGTTAGATTTAAGATTGACGAAATTGAAAGCTGTGCCTTATCGGCCCGTAAATTTTTACTTGGATTTCATTGTTTGGACTTGTAACTAGACCAGCGGATCGAAGGGTAAGAAGATTTTTGTTAATTGTAAATTAATTAAAATATAAAGTAACAGGGACGATTTCTAGCTGCTACCTTTAGAATTTGAAGTAAAAAATTCCGAGCTTTGGAGATCGGAAAAAGTTCTGAACAATTTTTAGTACCATGGATGGAGGAATTTTTAAGGGATAGTAACTTGTAATGTATTCGTCTAGCTGAATTGTCAGAGAGATAAAAGAGATGTTGTTCTATCAATGATAAAAAAATGTCGATTGCGGTTAGTTGGTATTCCTATTATTAATATGTCTACAAACAATCGACAACGACGAAAATGCAGTCACTCATATTCAAAGGGGATCAATCAATAATAATTTGCACGTTGTCTATGTGTATTACAGAAGGAGCTGGAAAGTTGCAATGATATGACTTAATTTTAACCTGTAACCTTCCAAATCTCATTGAAGGCATTGTCAGCTGAGAACAAATAAATCTGGAAGGTAATTGACCTTCGTTCAAGAAGAAATATATTACAGCTTTCGGAAATCATTCGGTAAGTTGTAAGTGTTCATTTAAAAAGATTTCCAAGCGATACTAAGCCATTACAAAGTTAACAACGTTGAATTAAGTTTTTATTAGTTTGTGTCATTGTTTAGTTTTGTTTATTGGTCTTGTTTAATTTGTCAAAGTCGTTCATGATTCATTTATTATTTTGTTATACAGCTAAGGATTAAGGATATGAAACAGTCAAGTAGCAATAGGAAGACTGAGAAAAGATCAACAACAATAGCACTACGATCCACTTTTAAAAGAATCGTCCAAGGTCCAATTCTCCTGACTATCTTCGTATCAGTTTTGGCCCTCTTCGTTTACAAAGCAGAAGCAAAACCTGGAGAGGAATTTGACTTTTCAGAGTTGTGGAAGGATAGATCTAGTACTTTTAAAAATACGTTGGACGACGAGGATAGCGAAAAAATGGATCTGTAAGTGTTTTTCAAAAGCATTTTCTTAATTGCACAAAAGTCTTTAATTCTAGTGTCCAGACTCGTATGTATCGTCAACATGTATCGTTTTGTTAACAGAATCGTTGGAATTATTGCTGGGTGCGTGGTTTTTGTCGTCGTTGCCCTCTGTGTCTTCTTTCTTTGCATTTGCTGTCCTATATGTATTCTTGCAAAGATGAGGAGCCGGCGAAGAGGAGTAGTTTATAGATGTAAGTGTTGCTATTTGGACGAATTCATTCCAATCGAAGTATTTCCTAAGGGTTTCGATAAATGATTAAATTAAAATCTATATTTTATGGTAAATAGCCGCGAATGGGTTGACCGTGACAACTACTGAAAACCGTTCAGGTACTACTATAACTATCGGAACACCTCGTGCACAGACAAATCCCTTGCAAGCGAGTGCTACTGCCGTTACATCAAATCCGACAATGATAGCCATTTCTAACAATGCAAACCAACCGAAGAAGCCTTACCCAGTCCAGCAATCAGTTACAGTAATTCCAGTAATGCCTCAACACCAGTATCCTCCGTATCAATATCCAGGACAATCTCAAGCGCAAGGGTATTCTCATCAATCTCCATACCCTTCGCAGATGCCGCAGCCCGAGGCTAAAGGACAGTATAATCCTGAGCAGTATAATCCTTCAGGTAACAAAATCATAATTAATTATTGGATTGTATTATCCATATTTTGTGTGCAAAAACTAGAATTTACTACAATTATCTGTATTAATATTTTTCGGATTAATTATATAGAGCTACCTCCACCGTATCCGGGCTTGTCTAGAGAGATGGATGGAACTAGCTCACCGTACAACCCGTATTATAATGAAGCACCTCCCGCATCAGCTCCTTCTATGAAACAATAATAGTAAAGGAAATTGGATGTAAATACATTCACTTGGAAAGCTTGTTTAGAACTACCTCCCAATGTTTTTTGTATTGAACGATAGCAATGCTTTCTATTCTATAGTTTGACTGAAGTTCCTGCCATTTCTCATTTGCAGGAGGTTAGTCTGAACGGGAAGGGTAGCAAATAAATTCCTTCTAATAAATATTAAGTTCCTTCTCTCATACGGTGAAAGTATTCCGTACACTCGCTGCTATACTAAACCTATTCAAGCTTATTGGTGTGAAAACTGATTGCAATTACAATTTACATAATCTATTTAATTGTAATTATTAGAAAGGACTTTCTTTCTAAGAATTTGTTAGACTAAAATATGCCTAGCCTGACTGAGTTTTATTTGGCTTCACCATATTTTTTTGTATCGTAAAATAAAGCAAAGTATTTGTATACTCGTGTGATACTACACACATCTTGATCTTTTCTTTCCAATTTCTTCTGACTTTGATAAAGCTTTCCTCACTTAGCCAAGTGAAGGAAATGTAAAGCTGGATGAAAGCTGGATGCTCTTCAGAAATAAATCTGTTGGAATATAAAGCATGTTGTAAACTAGTATTACATCCAAAATCTCGGCATAGCTTTCCCTGTGTATACACAACTAATAGCCTCCACTGGTGCGGTAATGGTAAGTAAAGTCCAAAAGGGAGAAATCGAAAGAATGAAAGCTCTTTCTCTTCATGAGATCCAAGATTGTATTTCCCTTGAGGGTAAGACTTTCCTAAGAAGGCATTGACGTCTCCTACGAATCAGATCGAGTATATTTAGTTTCCTTTGTTCCCTTTTCCTACCGATGACTATCTAGTACAAGCTACCCTTAAGAATAAGTGCTTCTATAGCTCCGTACGAGTAATTCCACCTTATTTATCCACAATCCACACGTTTACTTCTGGTATCGTTCTTAATCCCTTTTTACTCTTCCAAGGACTATGAGAATGAGAGAGTACTGGTGCATGGTCACATTGGCCAAGTACTCATACCAACTGCCACTTGAAACGAAAATCAAGGGCCCGAGGTATCTTCAAGTTTAGAACTTTAGGACCAGTATTTGATACAAGAGTAGATAAGAAGAAAAACATATTAATGTTTCCAAGCGCCACGCACAGGGAGCAACTCTTCCATACTATTCCACAGATATGACTTTGTAAGACCAGCAGAAACTCTAGTGAAGAAAGATAGATCGGCCAACTCCGACGGACGTCATGTCAGTCAGGGAGGACAGGAGTAGCCAGATTCTGATAACTTGATGGAGTAGCATTATGGAACCTCGGATCGGGTCATACGGGTATATACTTTATGTTGTGCACCTCCTGTTTCCATAACCCTTTCATTCCTAGCTCTGAAAATACACTCAGATCTCTCTCTCTTTCTCTCTCCCTCTCTCTCGTTCTAAGGATGGTTATTCCATTCCCAGAACTACCTTTTGAGCCTTTGCATCATCTTCGGTTCGTTTCTTATAGGTAGAATAACATGACATTGCCTCTCTCTTGGATGGGGTAATAATAAACCTTCCATCTCATCCCCGTAGCTACTCCGTAAGAGTTAGACTGGAGTTTGGGAGTTTTGGGACTGTGTGTCTAAACTGTGAGCCTATAGTAGTGGTGGTTGGTTCGTCCGTGGTGGGGAAAGCTGGGGAAAGCTGCTGCTGTAAAAGAAACTTCTTTATTCCTGTAGATCAACAGTTGAGAAAGGGCAAAGGTAGACTCCACAGCTCTTGAATCTTGATCTCATCGCTTGTAAGTCTCTTCCCTTGTGCCATGCGGGATTGTGAATTCCCCACCGATTGAAGAGTGAAGTCATGTTGAGAAATTAGATTATTTTTCTATTTCTTTTTTATCACCATCATCCAAGCTTTTCAGGGCTCTTTGTCTCTCTTTTTGATCTTGTATTCAGTATTGAGTTATCGGCTCCTTTTTTATTTTTTCTTCCTGTGTCCTGAATACACTAGAAAGAGACATTTTGGACTGAATGAGACAAGCGGAAATGTGAGAGCGATCTGCAGTTTCTCAAAGAATCTTCTCTCAGTTGAGATGCTCCGGTGAGATAGTTGTAATATATGAGTTTGAGCGAGGCTCAAGTTGTCATTGTTATTGTGACATCACTGTCACAAGTCACTGTTTCCGTTTTAAGTAAGAAATACAAATACTTATATACATATTAAAAATATATCAGTAACCCTTTCCGGGTAGATGATCGAAAAGTTAAAAGCCGAGTTTGTGAGGGACAAGTTTGTTGTTCGTCATAAATGAAGCGATTATGTCGCAATAACGTTTAGTTTCCATGCAGGACGGATATGGAGCACTCTACCTTGTAAGTTAATCCTTTCTCATAACTTTGTTAACAAACCTAACGATCCTTATAACCTTAAAAACGGTATTTGTTGTTGTTCAAGCATTACTACTTTTTAGTACATTTATTTTATACTGTTTTATGCACTTTTTTGGCTCTAAATCCAAGAGTTTATATCATCCCATATTCAATTTCAAGTTTCAACATATTGGATCTCTAAACAATCATGATATTCAATACGTTTAATGAAATGTCTTTTTTTGCATGTAGATCAATCATAGCCTTCTCCCTGGGATTGTTACTTATCTTGTGCATGGTCATGGGATGCCTAATCATAAGACGCTGCTGCCCATTCTGGCTGTCAGAAAAGCTAGGGATCTTCCGGGAACGGATTTACCAATGTACGTCCCTCATATTATATTATATTACATATTTAAAGCGCAGGGTTATATAAAATTTTATACCATAACTGATGACACAAAACTCTGAAAACTTTTAAACTCATTTTCCATTTAATATTTGCCAAGTTTGGTCGCTTGAAACTTTACAAGTTTGATTAATCTCATTAAGTACATATGCCTTCCCCCCTTCCCTCTTAAGAGACTACCGTTTACCATTGCTCTTGGTATATTTAATTTCAGCCGATCTACCAAACTACTCCAAGAGCCCATCTCTCTTCTCATGTAACCTAAATCGATCCACCCCAACTCATAATATTAATATCCCCATTGTGATTGTATCTGATGAGAATGGAAAGCGAGTAATGTCGGGGAAAGATGCCTCCTGTGTCTATGAGAAACAAGACCTTGAAGAAGTTTTGTGAGAAAGGAAAGTAGACAAGAAATCTTGGAATTGAATCATTTCAAATATAATTACATCTTTGTACAGTTAGTTACCCCTACACTACTCGGTACGTGAGGTCTGTATGTAGTAGGGGGATCGTTAGTTATGGACGCAGATCAGGGTGAAAGAAATTAGAAAAACACACTCTTGGAAACTTTCATTCTCACACTGGTATTTAGGGTGGAGGCAGTAAGTTATTATGTTACCGTGAATCGGAGGCACAAGCACACCCTCGGGAATTGGGATTTAACGAGACTCACCCGTTTTTTTCATGGAGTTGCTAAGTTGGGAAGTTTATTATTTAGATATTAGCCCCGAGATTTAATTATTATTAGAAACGTAACTCCGGTGATATTCTCAATGTAATTATGGAAGTGAAAGCCAAGTATATTGTATCGATAAAGAAAACGGGGTATGGGGTAGAGTATGCAAAAATCCTTAATCCACCATATCATTCTAACGATTTGATGACTTCCCATTTTTCCATCAAAAGAAAAACCTCTACAATGAGATCCTGTAAAATCCAGACTGTAGATTTCAAGTCATGGAATCAAATAATATTGATGAGAAATAATTAATCGTAAAACTGACACAAGATTTTATAATCACTAGGTTTCATCCTTCGCCAAACGTATAATTGGATTGTGAGACTGGGACAGCTTAGTTACAAATAGTATTAAAAACCGCACTTGACTAAACAGCCATATGAAGACTTACTTTAAAACCTACAAGTTTTAGACTAGACTTGCGATTGCGATTATACAATCATTAATCTAGATTAAAGACATGCAGCTATAAACTAGAAAAATGTTAGTAACTACGTACAGCTAGTTAAAATAAGTATAAATGTGCCGAATGAAAACACTGATTTTTGTAAAATTAAATATGCTCGATAGCAAGTACAATTAAATAACCTATAATTGAAATAAACCATTCCTCTTTCTACACCTGAGATTAATATTGAACTACACCTTTTAAATCCTTTAAAATTTAAAATCTGAGCATTTCTAAATAAGGCTAAACTCATCTTATTCATTTTAAATTATGGACATCGACACACACTTTTCGTAAGGTTCCGTCATCATGATCTAGCTCCAATGTCCTTCTTGATACGTCATTCCGATTACAAGTGCAACTAGGACTAGGGGGTTCACTTCGGCTAGCCGTTTCCACGTTCTTTAATACCTTGATGAGAAACAGAACCACCAAGACGTTCATTGTAAGTCCAATCACCATCACGAGCAAGGCTACTGACAACGAAATTAGCGACAGTGGAATCTGATCATATTTCATGATGTCCCAGCATTCTCTCCACCAAGATACAATTTCGACAGCAACAGTTGGACTGGGGGATGAAGCCTGGAGCAAGTTGTAAGATAACAAAATTATTTCTGTCGACATCCGTCATCTTTCCATCGTGATACAATAATAAAAAAAGTCAAAATCAATTATTTTAATATGCGTACCTTGACATTTGGAAGGAAAAGGAGATGCACAAGAACCATTGAATAGTGACACTTTCTGCATCGATCCACCATATTTGAGTAAACAAGTCGGGTATCAGGATCTATTTGTGGTGCTGTGAATTGGGATAATATCACAAAATAATGACGATAATCTTTCTTCTCTTAAAACTCACAACGAAAAACTTTCTTAAATCCTTTTATCAAAGTCAAAGTCACACGCGATGGATTACTATTAAGATTCGTAAATATTTTAGTAATATTTTAAATACTAATGCTGAAAGAATTGACTGCTTATCGACGGCTCGTCAGCCTTTGATACTTTAAAAAAAGAGAATAAAAGGGAACTGAGGAGAAAGTAGCAAATCCGCTTACAAGCCATTCCAGAAATATTCTACAAAAGCGCCTTAGCCCTCCTCTGTATGCACTAGAAGGAATAATCGTATGCAGATGACATCATGACATTCCCTTTCCGGAGATCTTTAGATCTTGAGAGCCTTAGCACAAATACGATGAATAATCAATTTTGACGTCCAATTACAAGCTATGTGGATACCCATGGTATGTATAATATTCCCTTATTATTCCTTCTAGTCCTGTAGAGACTGGCTGCTCCCAGTCAGTCGCAATCAGAGCAGTGCATAGCGGTAGTGGAGAATCCGAACTAAATAAAATATTATAATCATAAATGTTCCACGGTTGGTTACTGTCGTGGTTCTTTCAGTATGTCCACAGCTCATTGCATAATATGTAGATTCCTTGACTCATTAGCAGTCCATCATGCCGCATCATTCTAGTGAAGGAGATGGGGATATTATGCATATGTATCAATTATTTCAACTATTTGCATGGAAATAATTTCGTATAGGCAAGACTAAATCCCACACGTTCCACATGGCGTCGATATCTCCACAAGAATTTGGGAGTGCAGGGCTCAATTTTCCTCTGTTCCCTTGGGAGACACCGGCCCTCAAACTTTATGCTGCCGTGAAAAACATTTTCATTTTTGACTTTGTCAGGGGAAATGTATAGGAACTTTGGAGCATCTGTCATGATCACAGCATGGGGAAGCAGGAGAGAGAGAGACGGCTACAGAAATAAAATACGCTTCCGTGCCTGTTGCTGATACCTCATGTACATATATCTAAAGGTCAAAGGTTCAATGTATTCAAGTTGAATTCTAAAAGGTGGATGCAAAACTTCACTTGTATAAGGTGTTGGGTAGTCTCCTTCCTTTTGTAAAAGTTTGTGACGGTCGATGAGCTTAAGAAAGTAGAAATTGTAAATGTTCATTCGGTTTTTGTTATAGAAAAGAAAGTCCTTGGGAAGGCTGGTTGTGTATAATGATGAGTATGAGGCTTCTTCATCTTGGTATCTTAAGTATATGGATGTGGAGTGGTGAACGTGTGTATGGCATTGTGCCTATTTTTGCCATTCACTTCACCCGAATCTTGGAAATGAGACCATGGTATTTATATGATAATGCACCCGTACTTCCCATTTGGTGGACTAAGCTGTTTCACAGCTCTTTGCTCATACACTGGGAAAGTAATTTCGCAAATTACTTCTTGCGGTGAGGAGTCATTCTCTCTTTACCCATCAGCACACTGTAGTTTCCGGTAATTTAATAATCCATTTAATAATTTAAATTCCACGCCCATAGAACATAGACCCAGATTTCGACACACAGTCCAAACATAATTACTAGAACGATATATCTGAAATATACGTGGAATTTGGTATTTTCTCTTGTTTTACTAAATCTAGCTAGATCTACACAGATAAAAGCATCAAAGTTGTTTCCAAAGTATATTCCAAAATGGACTGTCCGTATGAAATCCGTTCCTCGAATTTGATAGGTAGATACCTTGTTGCTGCAAGAGACTTGAAATCCAGGGAGTTGGTACTCTCCGAAGAACCTCTCATAGCAGGTCCAACAGATGAGCCAAATAATGTTACAATGTGCCTCGGCTGCTGTTTAAAAATGACAGAAAATCAATACACTAGATGCTCAAGATGTCATTTTCCAGTTTGCAGTTCGGCTTGTGAGGAGGCAAGTTTTTCTTTAAATAGGATTATTAATGAGACTGTTGGGAGGATGTTTTGTCGTCATTTTAATTTTAAGAATCAAACTCGGGTTACTTCTTAGAGTTTTCTATGAAGATGATACTGGGAACTGATTCTGTAAAAGCTATTTATGCCACGGACTATCTACATGAATAGATTCATCTCCCCAACTTTTCCATTTTTATATTATGTTATACTCGAACGTCTAAAACTCTGTAGAGATTGGAGCATGCTGATAATGAATGCGTAGTGTTCCGAAGAAACCGTGTGGACTACCCACCCCCGTTTACATGTAATGTGATGAATAAAAGTATCATAATATTGAGGTGCCTCCTTCTCAAGGAAAAGGATCCGATGAAGTGGGACCAGTTAATGACCCAATCCGATTCGAGGGAATCTCGTCGAAATAGGCCTAATTGCATTATAGCCGATGAAAGAATTG
Source organism: Agrenia bidenticulata (assembly GCA_034694785.1). Taxonomy (NCBI): domain Eukaryota; kingdom Metazoa; phylum Arthropoda; class Collembola; order Entomobryomorpha; family Isotomidae; genus Agrenia; species Agrenia bidenticulata. Next base: position 6,939 of record JAQFYM010001423.1, on the reverse strand, counting down.
TGGAAAACTTTAGGAAATATATCCCTGGAGAGAATTCATTTGATGAAGACGAAGTCTTGACGCTGAGTGGTATCGTGGATGTAAATGCCCATGCCTTTCCAGTCAAAGTTGATGGAAAAGTTGTATCGTAAGTCTGAGAGGCTTGTCTCTTGGCAATCAGGAGTTTTTCTGTGCAAACATAATATATAAGCTAGAAAAGATAAGGAAAGTTTGAAGATGTGTAAGAGGAAAAAAATAAATTGGTCTTGTTTCTTTGAACAGATTAAAATGTCACATATACAACAAAATTACACTCCTAGCCCACAGTTGTTCTCCAAACTCTTCCTGGGCAGCAGAGACCTCTTCAACCTCTTCGTCAACGTCAGTCCTCGAAATCCGAACGAACATGCCAGTGTCTCGAGGGGAGATTATCTCGGTTGCCTACGATGAGAGACCACTATTATTTGGAACGCTAAGAAGATTGATACCGATGGAGATATCGGGCCAGTTCATTTGCTGCTGTAAGCGTTGCCTTGATCCATCCGAGCTGGGTACTTACTTGTCAGCTCTCAAATGTCAAGACTGTACCGAAGGTTACTTACTCTCTCAGAATCCTACAGACTCTTTTTCGAACTGGAGATGCAACTCCTGCGGAAAAGAACTTAGTGACATAGAAGCTTCTGAGATTATTGATGAGGCTGAGTCAGTCGTGGGATTCCCTAAAAAGAACGTGCTCACCGAACCCGATGACGATGTTGAATTACTTAAGGATTATATATCTACTTTTAGTGGAGTCATACTCCATCCCAATCATTATATTTTACAGGAGGTTAATCTACGGGTTATTAGAGCTGAGTGCTACGATGTTGACGAGTTGAAATACCTGGAATTATCAGAGTTTGCCCATAGGTGTCAAAGCCTATTGGACATAACAGATATTATAATCCCCGGCTTTGGTGAATACAGAGGTACACGAATCCTCGATCATACGAATTAATAATTTTTCTAATCTCATTCTCTATTCTGTATATGAACAGCATTTCTTCAATATCACTGCTTTAAGGCTCTACTCTCGCTTCAAGAACGGAGTGGAAGTGAGACTTGTTGTAACTCCTCGAATAAAGTCAGAGTCGAAGAATCCCTTAAAACTTACCGAAGGATTCTAAATATGCAACAAGATGTTCTCACCTTCCTGGAGGAAAAATTCACGTTACACAAGCGGATCGATTATATCCGAGAGACCATGAGCTTCGTGAAGGATCAAATTAGGAAGATAGAACATGGAATCCCCTAATGTCTAGCTACGAATAAATAAATACTACTAAGGCTTACTTCCAACATTCTCAGTCGACATCAGCATGATGAGAACTAACTATTCCTTCATCTGAAAGGGTTGATTAATTGAAATTACTTTCAAATGTGTGAATTGCAAATCCCTGAGTGGGAGAATCCTCCTACTTTCTAGATTGAATGTCGGTATTTAGGTATTTCATGTTCAACACAAGACTGCGTTTCTTCGTATTTGTATATAAATAAGTCAGGAGGATTTTATTTTCTGAGAAATTTCAGACAGACACCGACACCCGATTCAATTCAGCCTAGATTCATTCGGGTATGAAATTCCACACGGAATCCGTTTGTCTCTAGATTCTGTCTCATTCCAACTTCCAAGTAAATCCGTTTCCCCTCTGAAATCATTTCATACGGGAGTGACGGGACAGTGAGGTCTGAGGGTCTAAAGATATCTTAGTTTCTCTTTGATCTTTTGTTGATGAAGAGGATAATACAATCTACATTTGGATTAATACAATCAGCAAGGGGTAAAAGGTCTTGATGCTTGGCGAGTATATAGGATTATAATACTTATTCACAATTCCTTTGTAACGAAGAACATCATCTCCCTCGGCATTGGGCTAGTGGAATTAAATTCCTCAAGAGATTTGCAGTTTATATAAATGTGACTCGTCAGGAGCAAAGTTTTTGTTGTGAGAGAGTACAGTACGCATCTAAAAAAAAGTTATATAGCTAAAACTTTACTACGAAGTAGGCAACTCTCATTGCCAAGTTAAAAATAGGAAGCATCTCCTGATCCAACGCATATTTTTTGTTATTTAGCAGAATAGTCCAACCCCCTAATCTAGTAATCATTAGATCCCATATAATTCAGTTACGTGTTCTGCAAGCTTAAAAGGCGGTAGTAGGACGCAGTTAAGTAAACTTTAATCACGGTTCTATGGTTTATCATACAATAGTACGAATCTGACTTGTATTCATTTATTCGGGCTTTGAACTTCTTGAGACTTGAACGAGAACTGTTAGCACAGAGTTGTTGCCTATTTTCCGGGGATAATAATTTTCATTCACTCTACAAGAGACAATAGAAGCTGCTCATCTTCAACGAACTTCGGATTTTGTAAGCTTGCTTTTAATTTCAAAGTACAAGAGTCTTCAGTTGGAGATTTTGATAGCAGTATTGAGGAGTTATATAAAAATTTTACACCTTCCAGGAAATGCCTAAGTTACCCCTCTGTCTTTTAATGATACTAAGCATCACAATGGGCCCATTGAATCCAGTAAGGGCTTCAGGGACAGTGGACTATGGGAAAACTTGTGACCCCACACCGTCCCAGACGGACGAGTCTAAGAAATGCGATACAACGAAGAGGCTTAGTTGTGACCCTACGGCCTTGATTTGCGAATGTCATCATGAAGGTCGAGACATTTTCGACGAAGATAGTGGGAGATGTGAGACGAAAGTTGGGAAATTTTGTGCGGCTGATAACATGTATCCCACGATTTGCGTAGATCATGCAATTTGCAACAAGACAACAAACTTTTGTGAATGTGAAGAAGGATTTGTCATGGATCCGGAGGGGGGTGAGTGCAGTGGGGGCACTAATACTGAGTCCAACATTTTTATAAGTAGTTTGGCAATGTTTTTGTTGCTCATTAGTGTGTTCATTTGTATGTAGAAGATTGGAAATTCAATCCTATGCTCCCTATCGATATCTAATACGTATACCAATTTGTACAAGTCTCTTAAACGGTTGTTGTTTTATTCAGTATAGATAGACTTGTAGTTTGTGTTTAGGTAAATACTTGAAGTTCATATGCTACATGAATTAAGCCAAAAGAGGGGAGGATACCACAAAGAGGGTCGACCATCCCTTAATTTTAATATGCTCTAAATAGAGTCAAACAGCGAAATCTACTAATTAATTTCTTATCGCTCATTGATCACAATTTAATTATAGGCACTTGTATTTATACTGTAGAGCAATGTAGAGAACAAATCTGATTGATTTTGTTTTACATCCAGCAAATGGAGACAGAAATATAGTTTCGAAAGATAACAGTCAACTCTCATCCAATTTTTAGCTATAAATTTTATTTACTTATGCTTTCTTCCGTCCTAAATAATCTTCTTGGAGAACCCGTCTTAGGATTTTTCCGGAGGGAGCTTTCGGTACGACACTAATGAATTCAATGCCCCCAGCCAACTGTTTGTGCTTTGCTAACTTGTCTTTCACAAATCCTGTCACTTCCGATTCGGACAAATCCTCATCCTTCTTGACGATGTAAGCTCTTGGGGACTCACCCCATTCAGGATGAGGTATTCCTATGACGGCTGCGTCTGCGATTTTAGGGTGTTCTCGAAGCAGTGCTTCAAGCTCTGATGGGGCCACCTAATTCGAATATGATCTGTTTGTTAGGTTGCCCAAGGGTTAAGCTATGTACTTTCTGTAACAAATAAATTTGACCTACCTGGAGGCCCTTGACTTTAATCAGTTCTTTGAGCCGATCTACTACATAGAAGTGCTTATCCTCATTGTAGTAACCAATATCTCCTGTAATTGCATTGAAATTAAATGCACATGCATTCGTTAAATTTTGTGAATTTCGATATCCTTAAATAATAACATTTTTAAATGTGACATAGTCCCGACCTGTATGAAGCCATCCATCCGAGTCGATGGTTTCTCTTGTAGCTTTCTCGTTATTAAGATACCCTTTCATAACCTGCAAGTAAACATTGCAGGGTTTTTACTAAATAATTAATGCATCTAATTGGGAAACCTAATATATGTACCTGAATTCCTTTGACGCAAATCTCTCCCTTCTCTTTGGGGCCCAAGGTCTTTCCAGTTACAGTGTCTACAATTTTGGCTAATGTGTTGGGGATTGGAGGCCCAACAGAACCAATTTTCAGATTTTTAGCGTCTGCTAGGATAGAATGGCTGATTGGAGACAGCTCGGTCATCCCATATCCTGATTAAAGGTTGTGGAGTTAATTATTTTTCAGATAATAAATTTTGATAATCTCTCACCTTCTTGAAAACTAATATTTGTTCCTATTTTCTCCAGGAGTCTATTAACAAGGCTTACACCAGATGGGCACGCTCCACTGTAAATACTTTTGCATCTTTCAAATTCTTTTGGACCCAAAGCCGGGTGTGCAAGAACGAAGGAGATAAGAGGTGTGACCAAATGCATACCTTATTAAAAAACCCAAAAAGTTTAAGAAGACCTTAGACCAATCAAATATGAAAGAAACTTTTCTTGGCTACTTCTCTTGCTCAATTTCGTTAGTAAATTATTCAAGGAAATTTACCTGTAAACTAGAGCAATAAAAATTTATGAAACCTTCATCACTTCAGCCTTGCAGCATTTAAAAAAATAATATTTTACAAATTACCTGATTTTCTTTAACTAATTTGATGTATGTATCCGGCTCGAACTTTGGCATGCATACGACATGGCTCCCCACTCTCAAAGAAATTAAATTGAACGCTTGGAGACCCATGATATGGAAATAAGGAAGAAGTCCTAAAATTGTTTCCTGATTGTCTCCACCCTTATAATCAATCGCGTCTACAACTGGTAGAAACTGTTGAACATTATTAACAAGTGTAGTATGGGTCAAGACACAGCCTTTGGGATTTCCCGTCGTCCCACTAAATTTAGAATAAAGTTAATTATTCTATCAACCTAGAATTAGAATTAGAACCTAGAATTAACCTAGAATAAAGGAGAGCCGCCACATCATTTTCAGTATCCAAATCTGAATCAGAGGATGTCACCAGCTTAACTCCAGAATTGTCAGTTTTGACCATTTCCATAAAACTATGGCATCCTTCTTGGGGCTCGCCGATCACAATTATTTTTGCAGACGATATTGATGGACTGCTCTGTACTACTTGCTTTATAAGAGGGACGAACATTGGGAAAGTAACGATACATTTTGTGTCACAGTTTATTAATTGCTTTGCAATTTCTCCTGCATTTGAAAAAATATTTTTTAAATTTCTGATTGATCTTTTTAATTTAGTTTCAATCCAAATTTTAACCTGCGGTGTATGTTGGATTGACAGTTGTAATTGTCAGTCCCGCAAACCAGGATCCGAACATCGCGATAGGAAATTCAGGTAAATTTGGAAGGACCAACGCCAACACATCTTTCCGTTTAAGACCAGCCTTCATCAAGGCTGCTCCAAAGTTCTTAGATAATTGGTGCAACTGTCTATACGTGTATTTACGACCGGTAAGACCACAAGACTGTCAAATAAAAAGTTTTGTAAATGTTTTTACGGATTTAATTATGGATTTTCAGATTCACTACCTAACACTTCAATTAAAATTTATCAATAAAAAATGATACAGTGTAATTTTCTTACAAATGAGGGTGCACCTTCCCAGTTCCCGATATCTTCGAAAACATAGTCTTGCAAGGGGACACCTTTAATAGGGACGATGTCAGGCAAAACTGACCTGACCCACAGGGAAGGGTCATCTTGTCCTGAACTTACGGAGGACAAAAACCGCTGGATAGGGACACTCTTTTCAGACTTCAATTGCTTCCTAATCCCATTACTTAAAAATAAACAATTTCTCCTAAGAATTGATGACATTTTAAATATATCCCGAATCGTTTGAATTATTAATGAAAGTTACAGACTGTTTGTAAACGATCAAAATCCTGTACTTTAACTAAAGAGCTTACTTTTAAAAACTGCTTATCGCCCTATCTAATGAAGTTCAGGCAGTCCAGAGTCACGCACATGTACCATTGATCTGGCCTAGACCTTGAACCGTTACGATGAGATACTAAACCTGTTATCTAACTAAGATTCACATTCTCCTGGATGTATCATGATTAACAAAATTAAATATAGGTCTGTTTCTATTTTGCATGTACTATGTACATGCAACATGCACTGAATCTCACCATAATCACGGCTATCCATATTCTTTATCAGTACTGTATTTTTTTCATTAATAAGACTTCAGTAGGATTGGTTGAGCACTTGACACGTCATTTCGTCCATTCTTAAATTAACGTGTTGGTGTATGAAACCAACCCCTGCTGTTGGTTTTCAGTTAATATGCGCTATCCCGATTGCAATTTATAAACCTTTCCTTCTCGATTTATATTGCTTAAATAATTTGACTTTGGTGAGTGTTTGGAGTTGCCTGCTATATGCAGTATCCTCAACTCAAGCGAGTCTGCGAGATAGCTTAGAGAGTGCTGCTTTGGATGTGTGCAAAATGTAATTGGGCTTTGATAACGTATGGTGCAATGGAAGAATTCAAGGTCTTAAAAACTGAATTTAAAACTAAATAAAAATACAATCAACTCGTACTACTTCACTTGAGTATCATTTACAGAATTGGAGATGCTGGGATATTTTTTTAAATTGTACATTATGGAATCGAAGACTCATCTTATCGACATAACTTCACGCGGATTTTATCAATTTTAGTCAGAGTACATAATTGTTTCTCCTAATTATTTAGATCATAATCATAACATATATTTTGAAAGATTTTTCAAATGATTTATATTTGCAGCCTCAAAATACAATCTTAACTGTATCGAGGATATAAAAACCTACTCCAAGCAGCTACGAATGGCCCGTTCGTTTGCAAAATACTTTTGATAATATCATTACTAACACCCAT
>JAQFYM010001422.1:0-34046 GCA_034694785.1 Agrenia bidenticulata | reverse complement strand
TCATAGAAGATGTGTGCCAAGTTTCATGAAGATTGGTTGACCCGTTCGAGCGTAATCGTGCAGACGGACGGACGGACAGACAGACGGACACAAGAGCATTCGCATAAAGTATCTGTCGATACTTAATAAATAGACATAGTGATCTGAAATAAAATCCTTAGAACAGAATTACAGTAATATATCTTTAATGGTTTTAAAGGGGTCAGCATTTGAAAAAAAAGTTAAGCTAAAATCAGTTTTCGAAAATAAAGTCTAAAAACTCAATTTAATTCTAATTTTGAAATAAAATAAACTGATAAAAATGATTTTTTAAAAGTCACTATCATGAGACATCATAATTTGAGCCTATCTCTCCTGGAGATGAACGTGGTACGCATATTTGTGGTGAGACATACTGAGGCTTTTGCTCGGTCGGATTCTTCCACTTGATTCTCCACGAAAAACCCCTTCAATGGACCGTTTTTTGTTGAACCATTCATGCGTACGTGAATGGCTCATGTCAGCGGTTTTTCTTCGAGAAGAAAGTGCAAGGTCCCTGCTATAGCATCAGCCCTTATTCGGACATATATTTCGTATGCATAAATATGCTAGGCATATTTGTCCAGACTTAAAAATGTGGCAGGCATATTTGTCTAGACCTCAATAGTCATTGAGATTATTCACAGGAACTAACTAACTCGTCTATTAGTTAAAGCTAAACCCAATACACTTACCAAGCATATCTTATCAATGTAATTTAATTAAGTAGAAAAATACTCAACGTTCTCGTGTTTAATGATTTGTTATTTTCGTTTAGTCTCCGAGCTCTTTTTCAACTTTATTATTTTTCTCTCTGATTCAGTTTGGATTTGACTGTAGAAAACCCTTCAAGTTACAGCAGTTAAAAAATTTGAAGACGAAAAATATTGGAATAACAATAGTAAGGTAATAGTAATTGATATTCGTGATTTCAACCCTTTTGTTCCCAAAAACGAGATAAGTGAGAATTGGATGCATGCATGTATGTTTCATTCTTCGATGAAGAGACATAATGTTTACAAGCCAATTGCAAGGAATTTGCAAGGAACAGGGATGGGCAATTACATGTGATTCAACTACATAATTAATTAAAAGTTAGCAACTGGAATTAAATTACTATTGTATTTGAATTGATCATGTATATAAGTAGTTAAGTACAATAAAAATTTTAGCCGCATTTTAATTAGTTTTATCAGTATTATAACTACAGTAATACTACAAGTAATTAATTGCTGAATATGTATGGATTTGTAATTAAATTCATTTACAGCAATTATAATTTCTTGTAATTAAATACATATTCAGCAGTTAATTACTTGTGGTATTACTGTAGTGGAAATACTGATAAAACTAATTAAAATTCAGATGAAATGTATTTGTAATTCGTAGTTCGAATTACTATAAATATTGTTTGGTAATTAATTATGTGTGGTATTACTATTAATTGTAATTTATTATTTGCTGATAAAAGTAATTGTAATTTGCAATTGAATTTCAGATAAAATGAATTTGCAGCAAGTAATTGGAATGTGGTATTACTGTAATTGTAATTGACCCTTTCTAACTCCATTGATAAAAGTAATTGTAATTGAAATTCAGAATAAATATATGTATATATATATTTATATTTAAATTAGTAATTGGAAACCCATGTGACTGTCCATCCCTGGTAAGAAAGAGCTTGGCTCGTATTTAATTTGTTCATGAAATGCTATAATCTCCCAACTCCCAACAACTAGTTCTCTTGTAATGTAATCCATCACGGTCAACCACTTTTTCATTGAGACGATTCCACTGTCTCTGTACACACGCATCTACAATATCAATCCCATTCTTTGGTCTTCAATTTCAAGATTCTCAATCAAAGATTCATTGATAACCCCTAGGTGCACTTGATGTTTGGGGTGTGGTGGACGCACTACTTCTTCCTTTGTTTGTTGTTCTTTAGAGGTTGGTTTTTTTTATCGTCTATTTCCTCGTACTCTTCATTTCCTATTACTGAATACTCTGCTTTTCATCTTACTTGCTAGAACTTTATCAAGATCGTTCACTAATTCCAATTGGTAGATATAGCGAGACTATTGCTGCAAATATGTGGTATTAAAGCCAACAGGGTGAGTTAGCACGAGTAAGATGCGTTTAACGAACGGGTAATACGTTAAACAGTAGTAAGATAACTTTAAGGGACAGTAAACGTTTGGCGAGAGCAAGATAACTTTTAGGAACGGTCAAGATTTAACACGAGCAAGATACCTTTGTTTAACGAACAGTGGGCTGTGAATTTCATGTTTTTAAATGGTATACTATTACAGTGAATTGACACATTTAACTCCTATTACATCACCTAATTAGGCCATCCTACCCTCTAGTTAATAGTTCGTTTTGGGTTTTGGGACAGCAGTTCAAGTTAAGAAAGTTAATGACTTTTCGAAATTAAAAGTGCAGTCATCTTTCTATGGTTGGATATCTTAATCTTAATATATTTACACACAATTTAAATTAATTTACAAAGTTTTTGAAGTCAATCTAAAAATCTCCTTGGACATAATTTGTCCACCGCTAGATTTTCAATACCCATATCTGCACTGACATATATGTGGCCAGGCATATATATATATGCATACATATATCTTACTTAAATTTACGTCAAATGCTTTAATGACAAAATCTATACTTACATTAAGCTAATTGCTGATTGCTAAACTGACATATGATATAGTCACTATGCCAGAAGTTTCACTGGCCAATTTACTGTTAAAAAGCCCTTCAATATTTTTACAAAATGCATCGCGGCAAAAACCTAACCTACCCTAAAATAATGACTCGTATAGTTTAATTAAAGCTCTAAACAAATAATTGCCCACAATTTTTTTTAGCATGACCAAAAGTTGTGGTCAATAGAACTTTTGGTCAGTATAGCTTATTACAAAATTGTGATCAGTACAGCTTTTGGTATAGTATAGCAGAATTTGCTTTAGCAATTGTAATTATTGGAATTATCCTAGCACAGCTTTTTCCAATTATACATTTGGTCATTATAGAATTTGACATTCTAGCTTTTGAAAATATAGCTTTTGAAATTATAGCGCTTGAAACTATAGCTTTTGAAAATATAGCTTTTGAAAATGTAGCTTTTGAAATTATAGCTTTTGAAAATATAGCTTCTAGTCGCAGAGGTGACAGGGTATATTGACAGTTGTCACAACCACGTACCGTAACCACTAAAAAAGCCGTGGTGGTAGCGTAGATACAAAATAAACAAAATAATTTACATGATATACAATAAATAGTTTACAACTGGTATGTACATGGTATCATTATCACAAAAGTTGACTGGACCAATCCTCCCTTTGAAATTTGCATTGCTAACAACATAAAAAGGCCCCAAAGCCAACCAGCAAACTAAACTAGTTAACTAATCAACTAAAGTTAATCCTCCATCAGCTCCAACTTTGTTAAACACACCAACTTGTCCAACTCTTCCTTGAGATAAACTTTAGTAAATAAATCCAGACTCTCCTGACACTTGAACATCTCCAAGCTCCCATTTATGCTCAAGTCCAACCGACCCGAGTTTGTAACTGGCACCACGTACATTTCTAAGAGAAACAAAAATCCATTTAAATTAGATTAAATGTCCCCAACTAATTAGTAGGGTCACTTAATTGATTAAATTAACCGAAACGCTTACGAAGTGGTTGCACAAGTGTCGGAACAAGGACGGGCAAGTAGAGGTGGTCCACCCGGTGCCCCAGGAGTTTGTATTGCTCATTGGAGCAGATCAAAGGGGAGACCCCGTGGGAGATGGGGAGCCTTGAGAGGATCTTTGTAGCCCCCCAGGCCAATATTGAACTGGGAATGACCCAAACTACCGGGAGGATGAGCCACTTAAATGACTTGTGAACTGATAGCTTGTCATAGGAAAGGAAATCCTCCTCTCCCTCCAAAAGCCGTTTCAAAGGGTCTTCTTGGCGGAAGGGACTTTGCCAAGCCTGGACGCTCCTGCACAAATGCTAATTAGTATTGGAAACCCTTAATAATTTAAGGAATGTTATTAGAGCACTTACAAATGATTTGTCATGCCCCCTTGGGTCATTGCAGGGTGATTGGGCAACCCTGTAGGTGACCCTATCCAGTTGTACTCGGGTAGTTCGGACGCGGAGGCCACTCTACCGGATTCCAGGAGAAATCTCCGAAGTGCCCCGGTTTGAAGGGCTCCGAGAACAGTGTTGAAATGGCTCTTGGTTTTCTGACGGATCTTTTTAATCGCTTCCAAGTTGAGAGTTGTGAAGGAAATGATCCAATCGGTGGGGGCAGAGCTCTTGCTCAGTAACTCATGGCTCAATAGGAGCTTTACGCACAAATCTCCAAGTACTTTCGGAAAGCTTAGGATATGTCGCATCTGAAATGACCAATTAAACTATTTATAATTATGCATACACAATTTATTTTTATTATTCATAGGAATCATTTAAATGTCTTTTGGTTTTTGTAACATAAATTATTTTATTGAATTTAAATTAAAGATAGATTTTTAGAAATTAATTCAAAATACCAAACAACGTTAAAAATTAAACTAAACCTTTTCAAAAATGTAAAAAACTTTCGGCTTTAAAAATCTACTCTAGAAGGGCCAGTTCTTCGTATCATCTTAACTTCGGGCCGATCTTTTGAAATACCCTTGTCGGTCCACGGTCCACATTCTTTTAAAGATAAATTATTTTATAGATTAAATCATCTTTGAACTCGATTTCTGTCTTTGGTCAGAGGGGGTGCGTACAGAATTTCAAAATACTAGTTCAACCGGCTGCTAAGAGTTTGCAGACGGACAGACAAGGTCATAAAAGCCCACACTAAATGCTGAAAATGAAAAGACGAACCTTAGTCCAGATGCGAGTGGTATCTTGTGAGACAATATAAGGAGACTTGATTCCACTCAACCTCTCGACCATGTGTACAAAAGTGTACCCATCACACAGCCCATGATCGATCTTGAACAACAAAACGGAGCCTCTAGATTGACCATCATCAATCAACTCATTTCCATTGATGTCCCTATGAATAATTAGTATTTCCCAGTTAGGCCTCCTTCCATAGTCATTAAGGGCCATCCACTCCCCAACAAACTTTTCAAGGCTCTCCCCCTCCTTGAGCTTATGTTCCCTAATCCGATCCTTCAAGTTGATGGTCCCCACGGGGTTTTTGAAGCAGTAGAACATCCACTGCACCAAGTAGCACTCCAGATTCCTGTACTTTAAACGCAGCTCCTCAGTCGACAAGAAAACCTCGTAGAAATGCCTCCGAAAATCCCCCACCTCCAGCTTCCCCCCGAGCTTCCAAACCTGGGCGGCATTGAGCTGAGGGTACTTGCAGCTCGGAGTGGCACTTAGTATATGATCCAAGGGGTTCGTGATCGGGATTAGGTCAGGTCGCACCCACCGGGCTAGTTGGTTCACCCCTAAACGGAGGAGGGTCAAGGGGAGGACGATGACTTGAATCACGGGGATGACTAGGTACAGCCACAACAGAAGGCCGATGCTCACGTTCAGCAGGTCTTGGAAGGGTGGGATGACTTTGAGGAGTCCTGGGCCCTTTTTGACGATTGTAAGGGCTTTGTGGATGATTCGTTTTAGGGAGAGAGCGAAGGTTGGGGGTAGCTTGGTCATTGCTGATAGTGTTTTAAAATATTCGGAGTACTCGGCTTTGTTTTTTAAATTTTAAGAGCGTCTTCAAGGTCCGAAGGGCTTTTAGGAAGTGTGAATGGTGGACTTTTGTGGAGTTGCTAATAAACGGGTTTATTTAAACAATATTATTGTGTGTCGAAGGTTTGCTGAGGTAGGCTCTGTGTACATTTTTGATTGGGGATAAAAAGTAGAACAGAGTTCATGGTAGTACCAATTAGTACGTGTCTTCTTATGAATTGCGAGCTTGGGATAGTTTTAGCCTGAACGAGTTAGTTAGCTTGTGGTAGTGGTTAGTGGGGCGAAAGTAATTTTGATAAAAAGGGAATTTATAAGGAAACACCTTATTTATATTAGACGACGTGTGGGGGGCAGTTTCAAGTAACATGCTATGAGTACTTTCCGCAATTCTCGAGACGTAGGGAAGAGCAGTAGGGATTTTTTTTACACCCTAACCTTATCCAGGGTAGTCCGAGGAAATCATGACTAATATAAGATTGCTACCTGCTTTTTTTAAGGAACAACTAGGGAACATATAGTCGAATGGTATCAATAGGTAGAAGTGGTATTAGGGAGGTTGAGATACAGTAATTTCTGGCTCGTGATTTTGCATGTACCAATGTTATGAGCATTGCTGCCGTTGCAATCAAAATCCAGAAATCACAGTATCACAAAATCTCCCAATTATCGTTCTTGGGACACCCTGCACATTTCCGGATATGATTGAATGAAGGATTACTGGTTCTGAAAAATCTAGTGCGTGCTGGCATGAAAAGGTAGGGAGGTTGATGTAAAGCTAAAAAATCCCAGTATCACAACCTCCCTATCATCGTTCCGGATTTAATATATAATTATATGAATGAGGGATTACCAGTTCTGACAAATCTAGTACGGGCATGAAAAGGGTGGAGATTTTGAGGTTTTTTTGATGGCTTAGGTATAAGGTGATTTCATTGTGGGAAATTTCCTGAGAAATTGACGCGTTTCTTGGGATAAAGAGTAAAGACGGTCAACTGTAGAAGTGGAGACTAACCTGTTACTCCCTATTCAGTCATTTCATCTTCCCTATGGCTTTCCCATGATCCTTCCTTGCTCACAATTTACGTCAAAGCATTTCCACTCACAAATCTCCATGCAAAAAAAAATCCAAATTCGGTATAAATTCTCCATCTTTTAGATTTAAAAAAATCAAGATTTAAATTCAAATTATTATTTGAAATGATTAAAACTGCATTTTTAAACTTTGGATTTGGGGGTCAAAGACTTGAAAAGGTTATTAAAGTGGAATTTGTATGGACGTGTAAAACGTGTATTCAATTCAAATGATAAAATGGGGAATTAGCCTTCACATAGTGATTAACTTTTTTTTAAATTTAAAAGCAATTTATGGAGGAAAACTAGTAGGAATTTGTAGCTACTACTTAATTTAGATATTCGTCAATTAGCATTTTTAAGAGCTCATATGGTAACCAGAATTTTATCTCATATATAATTCCCTGAAAATGTCCGCGTGTCTATCCCTCTGTTTCACTAAACTCTTCCATAACTGCTGAGCACAGTTTTAAGGTCAATAGCTGATCGAGTCGTTGAACAAGATTTATAATCAGGATGACCCTGGACTCCCTTGACCCCAACCAAACGTCCCTACCAATAGTGGCCCATCGATGGGCCTGTCAACGCTAAGAATGATATAAAATATCCCCATTCATCCTAATGTCAAAAAAATATAATAAAACTTGATCTGACAACTCGAGGTTGTCTCAGTTCTAAGAAATCGTCCGGGAACCGGTTTTTTCTCAGATAATCGAGGAAAGTGACCACGTGTGCAAATTGAGGAAAGTCAATGGAAATATAAGAAATCCGTCCACAATTTTCCTGGAACATTTTACATTGTTGATTGAATAGTTAATAGGGATTTTTTGTTATCCTTATTGGCGAGAACCTGTATTTTTGGGGATTCTAAGAAATAGAGAATCCCAATAGTTTTTTTGGCCAAATGCATGGACAACACATTCTTGTATTTATTTTGTGTGTAACTGCCATCAGAGCTTATTTGAAACCGATTAAAATTAAAACCACATTTCTTATATTTTAAATATGAAGATCTTATTATTATTTAGATTAGATGTTTGAATTAATTCTCCACCTGCCCAAAGTCTCAAGTTCCCATAATTATATTTATAAATGCAGACATAGCTAGTAAATTAATAGCTTTATTTTCGCATCATAACCTGTATTATCCATGTGCCAATTAGCTGAGGTTCCCAGGCTAATTTTTAATACGACGTTTTGAGCACAGTCTCTATTTTAATCGAGTCAAAATGGCACAGGGAATTCGAAATTGGATGATTGTTATCAAAACTATAATGGGAAGCAGGAAAATTCATTAGCCAAAAGTCCAAGGAGTCCAAGGGCGAGATTTGTTTTGGTGTTTTGAATTTGAATTTGGAAAAGCTAGATTAAGGCGTTGAAAAACTGTTATGATCATAATAAATAAATTTATAAATAATTTACTTTTATTAATGACCAAGAGAGAATGGACGAGGTGTCAAATTTTCAATGTTCAACGTTCAATGTTTTTATTAAGTGACAGAAATACATAATATGAGTAAATACAGTGTCAACTGTGCCAGATGACTCATATGACCACAAACGATGGCTTGGAAAGGATTTTAAGGGATTTCAAATGTAAAAAGAAATAGTTTTTCAAATGATAAATTCTTGACAAGAGTTTAATCAGCAGAATCAATTACAATCAATCGTTGATCAAAATGGTTTTTTAAATCAAAAATCCAAACTAATTTACCACAATAAAAACAGCACTCAAGACTTTTAATTAGTAAATAGTTATCCATCAATTCCAATAAGCATTTTAAATTCCTATGAGATTCTTCAAGCAAGTTCTTCGGACGAGACCCGTTCGAAGTACCCGAATTCGGGGGTGAACCGGAGACGATGGGCTAATTTGATAGACCAGTGACCACTGGTCCCAGACCTCTGGCAACTGGCAGTTCACCAAAAGATGACGGATGACCGGTTGTTCACCAAGACCACCAGGACATTTCAAGGCCACTGCTTGTTAGTTCTCATGCAAATTCAGTCCCTCCAAATTGGCAATGATAAAGCGGTTGCAAATCATCCACATCGAATTCCACTCTCAATGGCAACCAGAATGGACTTGGGATTTGATGTAGGGCCAAATTTCTATCCTGTTGGAATTTGGCATTCCCATTGAAAAGGAGCGTGAATTTTTTTAGGAACTTTTCCGTAAGTTCAATAATCTCTTTATTTACTTTAAATCGAAAAATAAATTATCGTCTGCATGAAAAACCAAAACACTAATGGGTTAGCTGTAATGGAATTTGGAAAGATTATGTTGTACATTTGTAAAACCAACAAAAAGTATATAAGCCACTATCTCTCACATGCATGCAATTGTGCACAAAATGTGCCGCAGTTTGCGCGCATATTCCTATTTAAGACAAATATGCCTACGAACTTTATGCATTCGACATTTATTTGTCGACAATTATGCTTGCGACATTCAGACAGAGACAAATATGCCTTCGACATTTATTTGGAGACAATTATGCCTCTGACATGCCTTGAAATTTATTTGAGACAAATATGCCTCCGACATTCAGACCGACACAAATATGCCTTGGACATTCAGACAGAGACAAATATGCCCTCGAAATTTATTTTCACACTAATATGCCTGCAACATTTATGGCGAGGGAAGCATGTTTAATGATATGATTGTGTGATATATTTCTGTGAAACTTATTCGTAGAAAAATATTCCGGGGCAGACATGACTTGTGCGAAATATATGACAGGAAATTTAAGGCTGGGTAAATATTCCTAATTGGATGTGGAGAAATTTATGCCTGAGTCATATTTGTCATAGGAATATATGTCGTATCAATAAATGTCACATCCCCATAAACACAGATCCCAATAGAGTAAACTTTTCTCACGCCCTTTCCATGTCTCAATACAACATAATTCATACGATTCCAAGCTTATGGAAACCCTTAAATTCAGTTTAAATTCTCTGGAGCTGATATTCCACAAGCACTAGCCAGGCTTTTGAGCTCCTCTTGAAAATAAACTTGAGTAAAAACATCCAACTCCTCTTGACTCTTGAACAATTCCGATGACCCATTAATACTCAGATCAAGCTGACCCGAGTGGGTTGTCGTCACTGCGAACATTGCTACAATTTGACATTTAAAAACGTTCAAAATTCATCCCTCGTTCAATTTATTTCAAAATTAATACAAAAAATCCTTCAAAAAGTTCCAACCTGTACTCGGCAAGAAAGATTCTACGACTAAGGGGAGGTAGAGATTCTTAACAGGGAGGCCAAGTAAACTGTAGTCTTGGGATGAGCACATTAAGGATGAGAAGTAGTGTGTGTATCTCAGCAGCCCCAGGTTCATTTTAATATACAATCTCATACCGAAACTAGGGTTGACCCAAGTCCCCAGAAATAAGACCCATCTCATCAGTTCACAACCCCCTCGGTCTTCAAACTCCAGGAATTTCGCCTCAGCTACTTCCAACCGATTCAAAGGGTCCGGATCTCGTAGCGGGATTTGGTAGCCCGATAAACAACTATCCAATTCACAAAAGCATAGGATTCTTTATCATTAAATAACCATTAAAGATAATGAAAAGTTAATTATATTTTAAATAGCTGTACAAGTGGTTAGTAAGTCCTCTCCCATTCATTGCAGGGTGGTTCGGCCAACCTAGGGAGTGCCCTATGCCCATATTTGCTGGAAGGTCCAGTTGTGAAGAGGCTGTCCCGGACTTTAAAAAGAATTTCCGAAGGGCCCCAGTCTGAATTGACATGAGGATGTTGACGAAATGAGTCTTGGTCTGTCGACGAATATTCTTGACGAGGTTCAAGTCCAGGGTTGTGAACGAAATGTACCAGCTTGGCGTTTTCGTTTTAGGGGGGAAGAGGAGATCATTATTGAGGGAGACTTGAGCCCAAAGCCACAACAAGGTCGTGGGGGCTTGTAGAACACGTCTGACCTAATGAGAATTATATGTTCAGTATTTTTATTCAAGGTTTTTTAAATTGTTAACTTACCTTCGTTTTGAAATCCAACTTGGCCTCCTCAAAACGATAAGGAGATTTATTCCCTGTCAACTTTTCAATCATATGAATGAACGAATACCCGTCACAAAGTCCATGATGGATTTTAAAACACAAGACACTGCCCCCTTTCAAGTCCCCTTTCTTGGGCTGAATGATGACGATTTCCCAAGAAGGTCCCCCTTGGGGGAAAGTGTGCTGGGCCATCCAGTGACCAATGAACTGGTCCACTACCCTTTCCGAACTAGCTTCAAATCCATCACTGTCCCCCCGAGGACCATGGACAATTTTATGACGACTGGCACTGTCGAAATTCGCCCTTTTGGCCAAATCTTCGACTCTTATTTCGTAAATGTGTCTTTCCAAGTCCAGCTTCACCTTCCTTTTGAACACGTGGAGCATAAACTCTTGGAAGTCACAGTATAAATTTTGATACCTACGGCGATCTCCCTCAGAGGAAAGGAAGGTCTGCTGGAAATGGGCCTGAAACTTTTGTAAGTTTAACACCCCCTTAAGTTTCCACACTTGGGTGGGACTAGCGACAGGCTTGGAGTCGGTCGGGTAACCGGTGAAGAGGGCATCCGTCTTGTTAACCGGAACTAAATCGGGCCTGAATGCTTTAGCGATGAGGGTCACGATAAGCTTGTAAATTGTCAATGGAAGGGCCACGGGTATTATAATCAAGGGGATGAGGATAAATAACCAGAGAAGTGTCCCCAGAATCACAAGGGACAAGTCTTTGAAACTTTTCATTGTGGGTTTGATATTATTGAAATGTTTAAATGAGCTGAGGAATGTGAACTGGAGGGATTCCTTGAGCTTTGAAGACTAGCCTCCACTTCCTTGTGATTTGTAAGCTGGATTTGTCTTGAACCATTTTTGTAACGATGAAGGGATAGTTTATGTGAATTATGTAAATGTCCTTGTGGAATTAAATTTTATTTTTACCTGGTTAAAAATTAAGTTTCAAGTTTCAAGTACAAAAATGTATTGGCTAATTTCAAGTTGAAGGTATTTCTCAGGTTGGAGGATCGGCGACTCGCTACTCGGCCCAAACCGCAAAAGGAAACTATTGTCTCAAATGTGGTCACTTTTTTTTCATTTGGTTTTTTTATTCAAGTGTTTAAAACTTTTTGGAACTTGAGGATTTTTTTAATAGGAAGTAATTTCAGAATTTTGGCTTTACAGATAATGCTGACTATAGTAAGATTTTAATTGCTATTACACAAGGTCAAAAATCCCCGTGCTGAATTTTATGAAATATGAATATTTTGAATAGTGAAGAATTAAGAGAAGTGCAACTGGTCGAGTTGAGACCAAGTAATTGAGCTTAGTACTTTGATAATCGTTACTGTATATAGCAGACAAAGGTAAGAAATTAGAGCTATATTTCCTTTTAGGAGTTAAAAAATGGACAGGATGGGGTTTATAGCCTTACCAAGGTTATTTAAACGATTGACAATAAAATTCCAGATTACTCAGTCTGTTTATTCTATTAAAAAATGCATTTAACTATCAAACTAGCTCAGATAATATAAAACTATGATCGACATTCTCAAAAACAGGTTTGCATTTCAGATTCTATCGTTTCTAGAATTGTGCTTTGCAAAAAATGCAGAACGTCTGGGAAATTCTGTTTTTTCTTGCTTTGATTAGCCAAAAGCTGATGAATCATTTAATACCAACAACACAACCTCATAAACGGTTCCAAAAGCCAAGGCACTCTCAGTATTTATGTTTATTGTAAAGATTCCAACATATAAATTACATTTGACACGAAAACAACAAAGTTAAAGCTACAGAGATTTATAAACGATTGCCCAAAGCTACGCCGCATCATCAGCATCAACAACAGCCGCCTGTTGATTCGCCCCCACTCCAGAAACATCCTGGAACGGAACGACCTTAAAAACCATCAAAGTGTCCGGACAGTCACTCCCAGCCAAAATATTATGGGTCGGAAGGGGGAGTCTACAATTACATGGGAGGACGAGTCCCAAGGCCCCCTTCTTTATCGAAGGGATCCTCACAACATAAGTATCCTCTTGCGTCACCGTCCCATTGCGAATCACATTGAAGCACTCCAAGTCCACCCCTGTGGGCTTATCAGGGTCCATGACGAGGTAGACCGTGTCGAACTGGTCATGAGCCCTCACCACGAATGGGAAGCTCTCCGGCTTAGAAATAATAGAGCAGTCCAGTTTGCAAGTCTTATGCAGCAAGGCATCATTCTCATTCGAAGGGTCGTTATCATAGTCAATAAGGGTCCTCGCACAATCGGTGGCCGGGTCGGGGAAAGAGTCATAAGGGTCTGGGATCCAGCACAACTTAAAATTCGCCGTGTCACAAACAATAGCTGAGGAGAGACTGCCAATGACCCCTGTGGTCCCTTTGACCTCCACTCCAGAGTTGAATAGTCGACCTTTGGAAAAGCCGCCGATCATACAGAGATGAGGCGTAGTGCCCATGACGGAGAGGAAGGGAATGGCTCGGATGTTGAGGAGCTTGACGGGGCTTTTGCGGACCTTGGTGACGGGGACGAGGATGCGGACGTAGAACTTGTTAGTGGTGTAGACGCAGTCGGCGATGGGGGCATTGTAGTACCTCGTGATCTGGGACTCCTCGTAAGGCATCGTGTACCTGTAGATCGGACTTCCCGTTCTGATCTTCACCTCCATAGCCTCTAAAGCTTGTCGAAGATTCTTCTCAGAGACGAGGGAATCGGGTATGAAGCCCCGTTTGCAGTCCAACGTCCCTCGTCTCCATCGTTTGATAAGGGACAGGTAGTGCATGTGGAGTAGACCCGTGAGGGCTGTTTTGTCGTTCAAATCTGATGCCTTCTTCACCCTGTCTTTCTCTGGGAGCTTCTCATAGAACTCGAGCATGAACTTTCGAATCATCGTCTCGTAGATGAACTGGATGTCCGTAGAGTAGTCGACGATCAGGCTGCTCTCCCAGAACTTACCGTTGGCGCACTTTTGGAGCAGTGCGACGTACTCGTTAAAATTGGCCGTGAGGATCCGCTCGGTGAGGAAATGTTGAGAGAGCCGGTGGCAGTCGAAGGTGATGGTGACCTCCGCCTCGGGGAGGGTGAAGGGGAGGGTATTTATTGAGCTCAAGTCGTCCAGCAGTTTCTTGTTCAAGTGGAAGAAGACGGGGCAGAGGGGCCCTGCGTCGAAGGTGTCGTTGGTGCACTCGGGGAGCTTTAAGTGGCCCTGCTCCATCCATTCTGGGAGCTGGAATTTGAATAGAATCGGAACGACTGAGTCGTACAGGTCCACGTCGTGCTCTTCGAAATATGCCCCGGGGGAGAAGGTGACCATGAGGTCGGATTCTTGCATCTCGGCTCCAGTACTGGACAGGGTGATTATGCTGAGGAGTAGGAATAGCTTGGGGACTTGGTGGGTGAGCTTATGGACTTGAAAACGATTCATTGTTGTGGGGATTTGAATTTATGATTTTATGAAATAAAAAATTAGAAAAATTATTGGTGTTGAGAGCTTGGGGATTTTGGTAATTCTGAGCAAGACTCATCTCAGTAATTATTTGATTATTCGAGCTTCCTTGTTTACAAAACAGGGTGGAATTATTAAACAATAAAAAAAGCAAGGGGATTTTTTATTTTATTAAAATTTATTCCTTCTTGATTGTTAAGGGTTCCTATTATTAGACACGTTTATTTTAAATTACAAATACATACTTAGTTATATTTATATTTATTAGATTGTAGTAAAGACTTGTCCACAAAATCAGCTTGAAACTAAATGCTAAATATTTCCATTCATGGATGCTAAATGTAAAACCTAATTAATAAATAAATAACCTAACCTCGTTCAATTAAAAATACCCACACTACTAAACGATATTCTGGCCGGCCCAGTGAAAAGGAACGGCATTGGCGATCGTAAACTCCTCCTTACAAGTGGCCATGACGGGTAGGATCTCAATACTCTTGAGAACGACCTTACACCGACACGGGATCTGCATGGCCAAAACTCCCGTCTTCGGAGGCTTAATCACCATGCTCTCATCCTTCTTCTCACAGTCCAGAAAGATCCCATCATTGCTCTTGTCCGGGTTGAGCATAATGTAGACAGTGTTATGAGCATCCTTGCTCT
This sequence comes from Agrenia bidenticulata, assembly GCA_034694785.1. Lineage (NCBI taxonomy): Eukaryota > Metazoa > Arthropoda > Collembola > Entomobryomorpha > Isotomidae > Agrenia > Agrenia bidenticulata. The sequence goes on along the minus strand of JAQFYM010001422.1, from coordinate 19,120 downwards.
TGATAATCACAGGGAACTTATCCACGGCCAAGTTCACACAGTTCAAGGCACAACTGGCAATCAAATTGGACGTGTCCTCCGACCCCGTAAAGTCCAGAGTGATCAACGCCCTCGCGCAGTCCGTGTCCGCGTCGATAACGCTGTCCAAGGGGGCTGGGATCTTACACAAGTGGAAGTTGAAGGTGTCGCACGTGACCTCCATGGCCTGACTCGTCGTGATTGACCCCGTCTGCTGAACCCCGAGATTAAAGAACCTCCCGTGGTCAAAGGACTTGATCATGCAGATTTGATGCACGTCCGTCTGGGTGTGGAAGGGCACGGCCTTGATCTTGATCAGGGTGGCCGGGCTAATACGCTTCTTCACTATAGGCACGAGGACCCGTACGTACAGGACCTTTTCAGTCATGACGCAGTCTGCCAGGGGGGACTTGTAATAGCGGGATATCTGCGGCCCTGCGAAGGGTATGCTGAACTTGTAGTTGAAGATGTCCTGCCCGATCGTCTTTTCCAGGGTTCCGAGTGCATCGTTCAGCTTAGCTGTCGAGATAAGGGTCTCTGGGATGAAGCCGGATTTGCACTCGGACAAGGCAGCTGACCACCGGTCCCCAAGAGCCAGGAGGTGAGTGTAGGCTATGGAGGACAGGGCTATTCGGTTGTTAAGCTCTGATGCCTTGTTCTCCCGGTAGCCTGCGGGGAGTCGGTTGTGGTACTCTTCTTTGAATCGGGTCACCATCTTGTCGTAGATTGATCGAAACTTCTCGTTTTTCCCTTGGGGGTCGAGGTCACCTTCCCAGATCTTGTGTTCGGTGCATTTGCGGAGCCTTTCGAGGTAAAAGGTCATTTTGGACTCTTTGAGACGGAAGCTCATAAAATGCTTGGAGAGTTGGTCGCAGTCAAAGTTCACGTCCATGTCCGTGACTGGGAGATTCATGGAGGCGATCTCCATGGCCGCCTCCAGTTGCTTCGTCAGGTTCTTGTGCATGTAGTAGAAAATGGGACAGAGGGTGGCCTCCGCGTATTTGTCCGTGTTGCACGGGTAGCCCAGGAAGAGGGGGAATTGGTCCAGCCACTCGGGCCTTTTCAGCTTGAATATGAGGGGGGCAACCGTGTCATAGAGGTCAACATCTTGTTCTTCAAAGTATACCCCGAGCATGGGGGCTACGCTGTATTTCCCTTCCTTGGCTGAGGTGTTGACCAGAGGAGGCAATAGAAGGGATAAGAACCACAGGGGAATTAGAGATGACAATACTGAGAGGATTCGTGATTTTCTTGAGGACTTCATTTTATTCAGCCAAGTCCTCCAACCTGCCAACAATTAGCCTAGAAATTGAAATCAGTACTTAATTGTTGACTTTAAAAAATTTAAACGGTTTGAAAATCCAATGGAGACGGACCTTTATTGCCAGAGGTGTGGCAGCTGTTTTTTTTTTAATTTCTGAAGTTTCCAATTAGCAAAACATGATAATAAATTGTTAAAAGATGGTAGTTAATTAATATAAAGACTTTTTAGTAAATTTTAAAATTGCAATTAAAATAATTATGAAAAGAAGAAAATGCTAGCATAACAATTAATTAAGTTTTTAGTTGACAGTTGAATTAAGAAAATTCTTATTGGATTCTGGAATACTTCCTGTTTAAACAATACAATCCATTTCCCAGAAAACTCCACTGTCTATTTTAAGTGGCCTAAAGTTAGAGTTGAGAGTTGAGTTAATCGTTGCGTAATTAAAAAAGCTTGTGTCAGAATAAAATGTTAGGACGGGCTAGTGAGGCGGTAAGTTTACACAGTTTAAGGCTTTCAATCTATTCTTGTTTTCATTATATTAACCAAACAATAAATCTAATTCTTTGGTCTAAAAATTTTCCATTTTTATTCTTTAAAAAACAACATTTTCATTCATAAAAGACAATGCCCAACATTTTTATATTCATTCATTTCATATCCAGTAGCACAATTCAAATAATATCCAAATTATATTCAAATTGAAATATTTCTAGTTCAAAAACTAACACAAGCACGTGGTAAGACACACTAATTATCTTAAATTATCTTACCTGCTTAAATCTCAACTATAAAAAAAGTTATTGCAAATTCCATACAGATGATGGTGTCATATAAAAGCACACACACCTCTTCTGTGTATTTTAATAAAGCTGCATAATTAAGCAAGTAGCTCTTTAGCAAAGGTTAAGACCAACTGAGCAGTAAACAACAACAGACCACAGAGACCACTCACACATAACAAAATTATAATGAAACAAAAACTTGAAAAGTATTGCAATTAAACAATTAAATCCTTGCACAATAACCTCATCCGTAAAGTTTAAGCAATCGACAGGGACGACCTTTGAGCTTAGAGCTTCTCTTACTTGTACCCTAATTCCTTGTTAATATTTTCTATTGTTTACCATAAACAACAATCAAGTTTGTATTTAATAATTTATGTTATTAAGCAGCGCAGCTAGTTTATGTGGATATGCGTGTGTCCTTCCGTTCGTCCGTCCGGATGATAAATTTTGAACAAGTTCATTTTTCCAAATCTGTTTTCATACATCCGTTTAGAATGTCCTGGCAGAGACCAAGTTTGAAGATGGGTTCAATTTGGTGGACCCTTAAGGGTCTATTGGTCTAAATGTTTTATAATATTACACAAAAATATCACATCTCTTACATCTGAAAGCTACTCCACAATTAAAAAAAAATTCAAAGTTCACGGCTTGAGTATAAAAACTCTAGTTTAGAAATCCTGCCAAATTTTAAAAACTATGATTGACAAACTAGGATTTGTAAACTCTTGGTCATGACTCGTGCACCGGGTTTATATGAGTCCAATTTCTAAATGTCAAATTTAATTGGTCAACAATTATTGTTGTGGCTACCTCAAGCTCACAGATTATGACCGGAAATTATAAATCTAGAAGAGGTGAGTCCACTCACTGATAACACTTGCCCTATTACAGCACACTGCACAATACTACTCACTTGGTTAGTTACCATGACCAAGTGTCCTTCTTGAAATATTTACTTTTTGTGTACCAGATTCGTTTTTAACCAAACCGTTCAAAACGCATGTAACCAAATGGCGGAGATAAGGCAGTTGAATTTATTTTGTCAATGCAAAATTGAATTACAATTTAAATAGAATGCTGACTAAGCCTTGCACCTGTCGCGGCCATTGCATTGGCCATTGGGGGTACACTATAACAAAGTGGATCCGAGTAGCTATTATTTGCGTAGTATTTGATTGCAACTATTTTAAAGAGCCAATTATTGGGTCCATCTTCAAACGTGACTTCCGGCAGGGCACCTTTAACGGATATATAACAACAGATATAAAAAAAATCGATTCGAAAGTATCGTCCAGCCGGACGGGCGGACACACAAACATCCACATAAAGTAGCTGCGTTAGTTAATAAGCCAGCTTGAGCCTAAACCCTCACTCTACTCACTCATCTAAACAAGCAACAATCATAAAGGCTGAAAGTGCAACGGCATTGTTCTTATCATTACATGATGAATTATGGCTTGCTAAGCACATGCTTATCTATATATATATATATATTTTTATATATAGCTCTATATAATCATATCTTAAATCAGGATCGTATAGCGTTGAGTTGGATACCACTCTCGTTTTTAAAAATCCTTAAACGAGTACAAGAGTATCTTTCTCAAAGTGGATTCATTAACACCTCTCAACTCATGATTTATCAATTAAAAGATATCAAGCTTTTCCTATTCCAAATAAGATTGATTAAAGTATTCAACAATCCCTTCAAGTCCTAATTACAGGTCCTAATTTTAGACTATCAACCTCGTCCATTTTATTCCAAATCCCTGCAAAACGTAGCTCTAAGGGTCACTTGGCGTACAGAGAGTATTAGCCAAGACTTTACGAATCTGCGTATTGTTATGCAAGTGCTCTTGGTCTTGGTACCAAGTTGGTACCACGGTTGGTTACGGTTGGAGGGAACCCTTTATGGGTCGTCTCAGCCGTATGTCCGCCATTATTGGACGTGTTCACTGTGTAGTAATGTATAATGTTTATAATACACATATGCACATGTTTACCCACAAGTGTTTTCAACCTTTTAAACCTTTTAAAGGTTTAAAAAAACCTTTGTGCTTGACCAAGTTGGCATCTTTGTAAATGTAGGAAATTAAAGCCTAGGTGTGTATTATACAATCCACACCTTTCAGCAACTCTTTGATTTACCAACATTTCCCTTTGGACTTAATTGTCCCTTTAACAAGGTTCTCTCGAGTCTTGTCTTATTTATGATGGGATTTTTAAGTTCTAAGCTTAGGACTATAAATAGCTGAGCAAAGGACCCAATCTATACCACATCATATTCATCACTCAAAGTCTCCTCAAGACGAGCTTAAATATATTCTAGAAAATGGTTAAACTTATCGTAAGTGTCCCTCCGAAATACACATTTAAATTTTAACTATCCCTGAAAAAATTAATTTAAACTACAGGCCTTCGTCACCGTCCTGGCAATCATCGCCGTGGCCTATGCCGCCGATGAGAAGAAGGAAGAGCCCGCCTCTGACCTCAAGGCCGCTAGCTCTGACCTCAAGACTGCAGCTTCAGGCTATGGACTCGGATTCGGATACGGCGGCTATGGGGGTGGTCTTGGGGGTGGATACGGTCTCGGGCTAGGATATGGGGGTGGCTACGGAGGCTGGGGAGGTTGGGGTGGAGGATGGGGGGTAAGTCATTAGACCAATTGATTAATTAATTAATTAATTAAATTATACTAAAATTTTATTTGATCTCTAGGGCTGGGGATGGGGAGGACAATCGTACGTCCACCGATCTGACGGATGGGGTTGGGGGGGATGGAGTGGATTGGGAGGGGGTTATGGGTATGGACACGGAGGTTATCTTGGTTAAGAACCTTTGACCTGACCTTTGAGGGATTTGGATTTACTAAGACTTTTTCGGTGAAGAGAAGTATTAATTATTGTGAGGTGGAGAATTGGGAAAGTATTGTTATCGAAATTCGAAATTTATATTTATTATGCATTTATTCGGCATGACCTCGTCGGTTATGAACTTCTGATTGTCAATCTTGATGGGGAATTTAAAGAAATGTTCTCAATTGCCAAATTATTAAATTTTTAACTGAAAACCCTCTTGTGAATCATTTCATTATCATATCTATTAATTGCTCGGCCTAAAAACAGTCACTACATTAAAATAGTTAAGTATAACTAAATAAATAAAATTCATCTAAATTTAATCCTAAGGCATAATTTGACATTAAAATTACATTTATTTCACATTTTGTATATACTGTACAATTCCCAAAATATTTCTGTCTGTCTGTTTCCCTGCCCCTCCGTAACTCTATAGCTACTGAAGCGAATGTAGAAAGCTGAATAGCTCATTCTATTTACTAGACTCAGGTCACATATATTTTGGTTATGGTGTCAAAAAATATACCAATAACTTCATAAAGGTTCTTGTCGATAGTGTATGTTCAATAACGTCAAACGTGATGACATGGTTCTCGTCACTTGAGGATATTTATATGCTGTGTGTACAATTTATAATGCATACATGGTGTTAGTTAATATTTACCCAGATTATGAACCTATTCGTTGATATAAATTAATCAAATTATGATTGATAAAACAATTCGGTTTCACTGCCATACATTTTAATATGACAATTTGTTTGCAATTTTTTGGTGAATAAATTGGAAGACGATTTCGAATGGGTCACAATGGGTGGATGCAGATGAGATTTTGTACTCTCATATTCCGCGGAATATAACAGCTCAACCCTGCACCTCCGAGATGGGATTTATTTAAATGAAATTTTAAATAAAATTCAAATTCACGAAATTTCTGTAAAAAAAATATCATTCACTTGTTAACTCTTATCACGATAAGCATCTCATTTCATGCCCCTAGTTGGAAGGGGTCAGAATTTCATTTAGGATAAAAACCAAAATATTGGGCTACATCCGACTCACTCCCGAGAGTTCCAACATTTCGATGGTGTTGCCCGTTAATTAGGAAAACATTTCTTTTTAAATAAGGCTTGGAATATCAATATTTACAGCCTTTAAGTTTTTCCCAAAACCCACCCTGGAGTTTTAACTAATCCCTCAGCTTTTATTTTACATTACGCTTCATGCCAATAAGGTTGTATTTAGTATATAGTTCTATGGGTTGAATCTTCAAAAGTAAACAGTTCAAAACTTCCAACTTCCTATCCCAACAATGAATGCCATTTAACCAGCCCATCAAAATATATCTCGAGGATGACATGTTGAACAGCTGGAAAGTGAGCAGTGGCCAGTGGTCACTGACTTCCTTATGACCACCACCTCCAAGTGTGACAACATTAAAAAAAATATGAAACCCCCAATTAAATTCAACTCCCTAACTTATACTATTATCAACATTTAAAATTCTACCTAACTTTACAAACTAACATGTCTACTAAAACCCAAGCGTTCCAAGTCCCACTCTAAACACAAACGTCCTCCGTACCTTCAACCCCAAAAAATCCCACCCACAATCCCAAAAACAACTCAATTACACAATACTAATAATAATTCCATAAATCTTAATAGTTTGTTGTGATTGTTGAGATCAAGAAAGAATAAAAGTGCAGACAGACCTAAAAGCTCTCCATAATCCTTATCTTCATCTCATAAGTCATCGATTCACACACTAGTGACTTTACACATGTTCCTCACGATTGCAATTTAACGATTAGCTCAAAAGCGCCCAAAATGAATGCAGAAACAAGGCCGTATAAATATTTGATCGTTCCTATTTCTAAATCCCAGCCCTCAAGGCCTAATTAACACTTCCAAGGCAGTGGATCAAAAATAGGCCACCCCTGCACTTTTTATTATCATTGTTAGATAATATCCTCCTCTCCACTAAACTCTTGAGCCTTATCTGCCTAGTAAATCAATTAAATCTCATAACATTGCAATTAATTAATTACTTTACTAATTGTTACATTATGTTTGAGTTATCAAAATATTCCAAGTATAAAAGGCCAGGATTGAGCCCAAAATATTCACACTCACTTCTATCCTTCTCATTTATTATTAACTAAAGGAAAATACTTCAACATGGCCAAAGCTATTGTAAGTTTCTGAAACTGAAAAAAAAAATCAAAATACTAATAAACTAATTTTCTCTGTATTGTTCAGGTGATGCTCGCCCTCTTCGCCCTCATCGTCGTGGCCTTTGCTGCCGAGGAGAAGAAAGATGACCTCAAAACCGCTGCCTCCGGCTACGGACTTGGATTTGGTTACGGAGGGTATGGCATCGGTGGGGGGTACGGTCTCGGCCTTGGATATGGTGGTGGATATGGAGGCTACGGTGGTGGTGTAAGTCTCTAACTATTTAACTTATAATTAATTCTAATTAACAATTAAAACAATTACTCATTGAATTTCTTGATGGATTTTACAGAAGGGGTGGGGCGGTTGGGGATGGGGCGGTAAGTCTTATGTCCACCGAGTTCAACACTACGGAAAGGGCTGGGGATGGGGTGGTGTAAGTTTATTACCCGTATTTCGAACGTATTTTAATAATATTTCATGTGTAATTAATTGATTCGTTTTTTAATAGGCTGGATACGCCGGTGGCTACGGAGATGGAGGTTATGGAGGAGGTTACGGACTAGGTTATGGAGGCGGATATGGTCTAGGTGGAGGTTATGGAGGCTACGGAGGATTTTATTGAACATATCAATTGTAAAATTATTCCTCAGCGCGCTGTATTTATTAAACCCCCAAAAGTCAAATGCCTCATTAGTCATTCAAAAGAACTCAATAATTGGCCATATATTCTTGAATAATAAATTATTAAATTCGTTAACATTCTAACCCAAAAACTACCTAAGGATTCCTCATGAATAATTCATTGTATGTCATTACTTCTTCAAAAAAAATCCACCACACCGGAAACTTGACGAATTTCCCTGGAAAAACTCATATCCGAAACTTACCATTCCAAAACCGAACATATGTCGGTAAAATATTATTATTAAGAAAATCGGATAGAAAGCCGAAAACTTTGCCCATTCTCCAGGATTCTTAAAGTTCAAGGATTGAGTTTTGACATTTATTGTTTTGTACAAAATCTACAAAGTCTCTCTCTCTCTGGAAATAATTTAATGTGGAGAGGAAGTGGAAAGAGCCAAGTCTCCCACATTGTCGTGCCAAAAAGTACACAAAGGATCTCCGAGTCAGAGTTGCTGGATAAATTCCAAAAACTCACAAAGTTATGGACAACTTGTCCATCTCTCTCTCTTTGAGCTACTTTCTCCGGGCCGACTGGGATGGAATCTGTCTCATTACATTAAATTATGTACAATGCAATACATTGTTGTCTATCATGTGTGGGGATCTTACCACCACTGCCAAAACTATTTAAAACAATATTCCAGACAATCTAATATGGACTGGAGAAGCACGAGTTTCTTTCCACGACTCATGCATTATGGAATCCTGTGCTGGAGATGTTATCTTATTTAGATTGTTACACCGTTGACAATTTTGAATGGAATTGAATTTAGTTTGTTAAATTATAGATTTGATTGAGCCTTGCTTCCAAGGACTTTCCGACATTCGATCGACAACAAGTTTGTCAAAATATTAAATTTACAAGATTACAAGTCTCCTTGAGTAGATAGGTTTAAAAAATATTATGCGAGTGTCTCAAACCACTCACAATCAGATCAAATAAAATTCTACCACCTCTTGAAACCATGGGCTAACTAATGAATTTATTACCACCACCACCAGCTAATAAAAATTAATGAATTCCTTTAGAAATCCTTTTAATAAAAATATCCCGTCCCAAATGCCAATATCATCAAGGATATTCTGTTTGAAATAAAAGCTGTACTTTGAGCTCAAGTCACACCCGTCCTACTCCACTTTCCCAAAGACTCCTCTCTCAAGCTTCTTCCTCTCATTGGCAATTAATTTTTTTTATACTTCATCTCTCCGAAATGGTAAAAGTGCGACCACCACCACAATCCTCTTTCACTCTTCTACATGATTTCCAGACACAAAAACTTGAAAGATTGGGAATTCGGTCCATCAAGACTCAAGAGTCATCATCATCAGCAGCAGAGAGAAATAGAAAGGAAAAAAATATTCAACACAACCGACATGGCCTAGACTTTCCTAATCTTTTACTCTCATAACAACCTCGGATAGTTTTGTCGTGTATATGCAGTCCTATTTATTTCCTATGCAGGCCCGTAGCTAGTGTGGACCTCAGGGCCGAGTTACGTGAACTGCAGAGCATCTGCGGAGTTTTTACAAAACAGGGGGGGGGGGGGGTATTTGATCCAGGCCAGACGAACCCGTAGGTACGGGCCTGCCTGGTCCTATAGGTTCTGGTGGAGCCTTGGAAACGCTTGGCAGTGGTGGGGGTTTATTGTGCGTGATGTGTTATAAAACGAAGCTCAGTCTCTGTCCTTTATTTATTGCATCTTCCATCCGGCTCTTCCTATATCCTGGACAATAAAACTACCAGATTCCCACATAGATAAGCTTCAAAGTTCCTAGTCCGTTTTGAGCCATACGTACACATATTATATATGTAGTGTGTCATTTCTTGACTATTGTGGCAAAAAAAGACAAGATTTCTGGAAACGAATGTGGATTTTTTTAGTGTACTTAATTTTTTAAACCCAGATTCCAGATTTGGAATAAAAGAAAAAAGCACTTTCAGTCCTGTGTAAGCACTTGTGTTGGCTTGTCTACTGTCAACTCTCTGTCTTATCTGTCTCTGCATTTATTTTCATGGTTGTTCATACCATTTCGGGATTTGAAAATTCTGCATCTGCATGGACTTTTATAAAAAATCTCTCACTTCTCAGCGCCTTCTATTCAACACATGGACACAATGCAATGGGGCAGGGGCATTAAATTATACGACACATAAATCCCCATAAATATGTCTCAATGAACTTTAAAAATTTAACTAAAATTTGGCTTTTCAAACTGTCCAAAATTTATTAAGATAGAAATATCGTCAGACATATGTTTTTGGACACAAATGTCGCGAGACATATTTTTCTGGACATAAATGTCACGAGACATATTTTTCTGGACATAAATGTCGCCTCCATATAGACACACATCGTATTACCCGCATTACCCTTTAGTTGTCTTCCTCTGGGGCTGACCTTGAACCAATATCCAAAATAAATAAATTCCAAATACCCTAGAGGGTCATCCTCCTTTGAAACTATAGATGTTGACCTGTAACCCCCTGGAGAGATTGGTTATTTATTTTATATCTTTGGCCCATACAAGATGAAATAAATGCGTAATTGAGCCTTTGCTATTGGATGCATACGCCACACGTCGCTGGCCATAAGTCTTGTTATTATATTCGGTGTGGACAGAATCGGGTATTCAAATTGAGATTTATGCCTCAAAAGCCCCCCTGGACTATTCCACGCAAACTTTGTTCTTTAGAAAGTCTGAGTTAATAAAACAAAACATCCTTTCCGCTTTCACCACGTGGACGAAGCACAAAAGAAGAAGGAGAACGGAAATCTTTTGGAGGAGCTTAAGAAGGAGTTATAAGTAAATAATGAGCCTTAGAAGACAAAAGGTCACACTACCTTTAACATTGGACGAGGTCAAACTCACTTTCAGCATTTCAAAAAGGGATTTTAATATTCTAGTCCCATTTGGTCCTGTGGTCTTTAGGGACTACGAGGGGGTCTCTATTAATTTCAAGGTAATCTAGTTATATCAGAAAGATGGATGTGATTACCTGGGATTTCAAAATTTAATCCGGCTGCATTAGCCTCTCTCCAGTATCCGCCCTTCTCCAGAGCCCTTTCTCCGACAAGCTTTTATATTAACATGGATGTGGAACTCGATTATTATTTCAAACCTGATAACCTACGCAATACATCTTTCAGGGGCTTTTCGTAAACTACGTAACGCAAAAATTCAAATTTTCAAATCAAAGACCCGTCCCCCTCGAGTGCTACGTTATTTAAGAACAGCCTCTTAGCGGGGTTCATATCTGGAGACCATTTGTAGTTCCAGTCAACATTTTACGACACAGAAACGAGGGGTATTATTTTGGCAACATTTTACGCAGCGATTGACCCCAAACATGCGGTCATTCAAGGAATGAGCTCTGTTACTTTAAGGGTGTTTGACAAATACACTTTACACGGGCATACCTCAAAGAAGCAATCCAGATTGATCGGACGGAATGATATAAAAACCCAATTTTAAATGAATGGGATTGTTAAACTAAGTGTGTGCACCCTGTAAACCCAGATATATAGCCTCTTGTGCCTCTTAGCGGGTATAGTGAGTGGATTTAGACATCTTGTACCCTGAAAGACATCATGTTGAGCCCCTCTGCCGTGGCCTTTTCCCTCCAACTTTCGTTTCCTAGCCTGGAAACTCACTTGTGGAAGAAATGGGCTAATAATGAGATGAAGTAGTGGAGAGGTTTAAATTCTCATGTCAACCCTGTCAAATAAACGTCATCGCCAGAAGGTCATTAAATTACTGATCGAGGTCCAGTTACAACTAAAAACCAACTTTTTGGGCTTTAAAGCTATTAAAGCACCTTTGAAAATTCCCTTCTCAATACTCGAGGGGATCAAAGCAACCAAAGGGGGATCCAATGATTTGAAAGAAATTTCCCCAAAGTTTACAAATCTTGTCCATCCATGCTTACTTGACTTAAGGGGGGTACTTAACGTAGACCTATGGGCTTATTTGCTTACAAGTTATGCGATTAAAAAGGAATGGCTCGAATAATTCTATCCATAAGAATATGAGAGAGAATTTATTATAAATTCTAAGGCATGGCTAAATACCCGTGAATAATCGATTTATAATAAGTATCAGCACAAATACCCGCCTTTGGTAACATGCCATGCTCCTCTTCTATACTACCACCACCAAATGCCTGACTACCCGGATAAATTGCCAAATGACTCATTCTAGATTCAAGGGAGATGCGGACTAATTTATTGCTCGTTCAGGGGAAACGAGCTAATTTCTAGTAAATTACTTAAGAGCTCATCAAGGCCGTGTTAAAGTCTTATTCATATTCTGAGGGCGATCTCAGCACTTCTCATCCTACTGTTTATTAACATTTATTTTCATGTGGGACTATTCGACACTCGCGTATAGGAAATTCAGAAACGGCCTATCTCAATAAAAACGCTATTTACAAAATCCTTGTTTTAATACGATTTTTAGTTCCCACGAAACTTAGCACGTCCTCATCAGCTTAAAAAAACTCTTAGGAATACATAAATAACAAATAACTTTGGAATGTAATACAAGTCGAGAATTTTATTAAATTATGTCCCTTCGAAATAGCTTCCACGTCTTGGAAACAGTTAGGGTAAGTAATTCCTTAAACATTTCAGCAGACTAAGACGTGGAAAGAGACCCAAGGGGATAAATTACAATAAAAAATCTAATTCAACATAGCACACACACTTTTCTAGCCCCTAAAGAGTCTTTCTTTTAAAAAAACGCTAATATAATTCGGACTTATATAAGTCCTTATCTATAGTTATCCCTCTCTCTTCTAATTCTATTGTTCCATGTCCCTTGGAGACTTTGAGATTGAACACTTTCTACGAAAAAAAAGCACTTGAAACACCCTACGAATCCCTTTAATAAACCGTTCAAACGGATCTATCTAATTACCTCACTCATAATACGTTAACTGGATTCGAGTTTTAATTTTCGATTTCAGTTTCGAATTTTCCAATATTCGAAATGGATTTGACTTCTGCCTGTGCATCTAATTAAAATAGAATGCCGCCAGATTGTCTCCATCAAATAGATATCGAAAAATGGCTTGGTCTAAATTTATCGTCTGGACGGACGGACGGACACAACAGCATGTACTTAAATGGGCTACTCAATAAATGGAAGGGGCTAAATCCTCGCGAAAATCCAACCTCCTCTTGAGTTTTAAAACTTTTTCACATCAGCCGATAATGTATGTGAATTTTGCTAAGATGTTCCTATCGAGATGAATGAAATCCATCCATTATAGCCCCGAAGTGTCTAGCCAGTTTCAAAAGGCCTATTTAATTTCATTGTATCTACTTTACTATCCCTTTCTGCACATAGGCACGTGAGGCCATTGAAAAGGGCCGGAGAAGAATTGTAAAGTGAATGCGTATTGATTATCGATTAGCGTCACCCGCAGATATTTAGTCAGGGACTTATCGCCTTGATGACACAAAGCCTGTGATAATGCATGCTCATCTGTATAAGTGGGCTCCCTATCCAACTATATTTTTATGTGGGTAGTTAAGCCATTTAGTTATATATTGAGCAAGAGCGTTGTCAATATATCATGCATGAACAAAGGGGGGGGCAAAAAAATATGACGACGAGACGAAAAAAAATAAGACAAGGAAGACAAAGGGCTTTGGACGAAGGGCTGGAAATGATCCAGAAGTACGAAATTCATTCCACATTTCGGAGACACTGAACCCAAAGTAGTGGAAATCAGCAGAAAACGGTTGGCCAATTTTTATCTTTGAATTTTCTTTTTTGATGATTGATTTTTTTAAAACACATTTTATATATTTTTTTGTAAAAATATCGATGTATCAGCCGTCTTTAAAATTCTTTAAAATTATTGAATTAACTAGGGATCTTCAAATAAAGTAGACTTCAGAGCTTAAGGGGGATTGTCATAAGAAAATGTATTTTGAAATATAAATGAGAGAGCTCTATAATTTCACACCTTTATTCATATTAAAAAAATAATCCAACCACTCCAACCAGACTTTGAATATAATTCTAAAAGCTTCATGAAATTTTATTTTTCAAAGAATCCCATGGAGAATGCAAAATCCAAACTATCGGCCACTTTTGAAATCTCAGCACGTATGTCAATTCTAACCCACCTCCAGAAATATTAGAGCATCTACAAATCCACTAGCACATTCTGTATAGACCATACACATAATTAAATATTTGTTAAAAACCCTACTTGACTGACATATCGACATTCGACACACACACACGCGGTATTCATAAAAATCCAACTACGCACCATGCACAAGTGACAATGCGACATAATCCGATATTCTTTATCCCCTCCATATGCCCCCATAATATAAATCCAATACTCAATCCGGCTTGACATCCACACACACTAGTGATTTTATTTCCCAGACTCAATTTCCCTGCCTCTTCTCACTGTCGACTGTTGAGTGTCGACATTCCAAAAGAAGAGATTTCTCCAGCTTTTATAGATTGTATGGAGACTAAGGAGTTGAAAAATGGGATGATGTGGTTATGTCGTGTACGAGTTCACATTCCCATTGGAAGGTAGTCGTGCAGGATGTATAAAGGCTCTTGTCGACAAATACGTGGACTTGTATCCGCTTCAAACTTGAATCCTCACCCATCCAACCGAACAGTTCAATCTTGTAGAAAAATAATATCAAATCCATCCGCATTCATTTTCAAGAGAGGAGTGCACAGGGCCTGTAAAATGAGGCTGGCACATTTAGGCCGAGACAAATATTTTGGAGGCGAATCTTCTTGGGACATTTTTTCAGGACAAATGTGCCCAGGGAAACAATTAGAGCTGTGATGCTGTATTTAGGCCTTCGATATTTAAAACTTGGGACATTAAAACCTGGGACATTTCCACCCCTGATATTTACGTCTACGACAATTATGTCTACAATATTTGAACCAGGGACATTCATGATTACAACATTTTACCTACGACATTTATGTTTGCCCGGAGTCGATTGGGGCTAGAAATTTTGCATAGGTACCCTCGACGTATTGGTCCTGGCATAAATTTCCAATCCATAAAAGTCGCAGACCCACAAACTGTGACTTAGAACGCTTGATAAGCCCAAATTTAAGTCCTTCTCCTCAACCTCCAGCTTTCCTTTGACTTGAATTAAATACGTAAAACGCATCTGAATCTTCTCAAGTTAACTACGTAATGCTCTTCCCGAGCCTTTCCACAAGATTGAAGATTCCCGATGACCTTCCGTTCCCTGTTCCTTTCCCGTTTAAAAAAACTATTATTAACGGGCAAGGATTGTGGTACGCATCACGGAATACCTATAAAAGATCTTAAGTGGAAAGCCCATACGGCCCTCATTTGAGGACCTGAACACGTTCACTCACCCATAGGATCAAGAGACTTACAACCAAGGAAGAGTTTGTAATATTTACCATCCTTCAGCCCAGTTTAAGGAGCCGTGAATTCATCCGCATAAATTCATTTCATTACAAACCCTTTGAATTGTTGGGGCTCCGCTATTTTAGACCGAAGATGGTAGAGAGGGGGCTGGGGACAGCCGAGTCTACACAATAATAATCCCAACAGGGTGAATTGTACCTTGAACAAAGGAGCACATATGAATTACTTTGGGGACAATGGGGATATCAAAAACAATATATATTTCATAACCACATACACTCAACAATGACAAGCGGAGATATTAACAAGTCGGCAAGGCTCTGGGGGCCTATTGTTCTATTTCGAGTAATCGTCCTCCCTCAAAATGGCTCAAATTAAAGTCCACAAGCTCTTTGAAGATGCAGTGGGGGTACATCATTATAGACGGGGACTGCAGTCCATGCCCCACTGCCCAATATATGCGACAGAAAGTGGGGCTGTGGGGCACAGGCCCTTAAATGGGGCAGTACTCGTGTGGATCATTTTAAATGCTCCCTTTGTTTTAAAGTTTGGAAAAGATTTTTTAAATCGTTCATAATGTCCATCGTGTCTGTTTGGGCAGTGGCATAATTTACACATAGTGCCATACCCACCTCTACGAATTTACGCAGAGGATTCCACGATAAGACATGGTTGGGAAATAATCTTATGATTTATGATGATGAGGAAATAGAGTGGAAGGGACGAGGTCACGCAAAATGAAAAACGGACGAGTAGAAATGCCCAGAGGTTCATCTACAATTTTAGAAACTACACCCACACGGGCGTACTCATCATTTTATGTTGATGTATAAACATTGACGATGGAAAACACTTGGATTTTATATTCAAACTTCAGACTGAACTTATCTGCAGACGGAACTGAGACAGCCGGGTATTTGTACAACAAAAGGAGATTAGATTCCAATTCCAGGGCTTGTTACATATAATTAAGCAGTAATTGGTAATCAATACGAATCTCATCATTCTAATGAGGGAGATGTAGTGACACTATCTAAAATATAATTACTCTCAAGAATTGTGTTTAAAATCCTCGGATTTAAAGGCCATAAAAATCGCATTGAAAAGCCAAGGTGATAATTTCGACAAATAAATTTAAGTCCCGTACCCCAGTTATTAAAAAAATTATATCCTACGCCCATGCGAATAACTAAAAAGCTCATGAATAATTAATAGGCGAGAATCCCTAATGACTTTTCTCCAACTGACTTTGATATAATAATATATTCTTTAATCATAGAGCCTATATATTCTGTCTATCCCTCGACACACGTCTTCCTTAAAAATTTCTCTCTCACATTCCTATTATATTCCTACTATATCATAAAGGGACAAAGGGTTTTTGGCTCTTGTCTCAACTCAGAGTCTCAACAATATTCCCAGTTGCCCCCGTTCCAAGAAATTTCCAAACGGCTGCGTCATCCTGCTCTTCGGGCATTTCGAAAGTGCCATCATGTTGCCATTAAAAGTCAAGGGCCAGGAGGGAATGAAATTAATGGAATTTCGAAATGATTCCTAGGATTTTAAGGATATGAAATATTAATGGAATTTCTAAATGAGCTCCACCATCCCATCAACATACTATAGCACCCACTAATCATAAACTCTCTGCTACACACCATTGACTTCCAACTTTATATTCCAAAGTGGTAGTCCAGTCCAGTAGAGGTCTTGCACAAATCCCATACAAATTCCACAACCTTGATTAATAATATTTTAGCATTTATCCAATCTCGAGTGATGAAATAGTTCTCCATCTCTCTTTTAAAGTGAAGGAATTAGAGAATATTACGCTCTTTTTCCATATCAACACTGAGAATTCGCTTAAGATGTGTGTCTGTATGTGCGTGCCTGTGTCCTAGTTGAATCTTTTAGTTTCACACTGCCCCAAATATACCGCACTCTACGAAAACAAACATTTATGACGCTCGGCGATGCCCGTCATGGCGGGACCGATACATATTTATTATGAGTATATATTCTAAGCGATACCCGCTACAGTGGGCACCGATACTTTTTACATTGTACATGGAAAGGGCTTAGAGAAAAGTCCATTAATCATTTAGCCCGAGCCATATTATAAATGCGAGATGTTGATGGACTCTCGTGTCTTTTTGTCTCAAGTCCCGGGTAGCAACCTCTGTGAGATCCAACATACACAATTCGGGGAGTAAATAAAATCCCCGTCTTCATCATCTCGTCATCTATAAAAAAAAGTCCACGTCTATAAGCTCTCGTGGAATAAAATCTACAGTACAATCTGGTGCATGAACTCAAAACTCCAAAGGATTGCCCAACTTTTGCTTATAATATAAAGAAAATAAAAACTGTTAGTTATTTCAGACATAATTGAATTTCCTATAAAATATGGCGAAAGACTAGAGGAAAGAAATCCATTTTTGTGTCCTAGTGTAAATTCAGTTAAAACTACACCGCCTTTTACTTTAGCTCTTTTCTCGTAAGCGTAAATAGTAAACTTCAAAGCTCCATCAACACAAATCTTCTTTACCTTTTCGAGGTGAGCAGAAACAAAGTTTGTGTGTCTTGATGCAATAACCACCAATGCAGCTTCCCAAGGCATGAAGCTTTTTATTTTGGGACTTGTTAGCGAGGCCCGCTCCACGGGGATGAGTCGGATAGGGAGGGACATGTCTAAAGGGCTAAGTCGACCATATTTATAGCGAGTTTCGGGGGCCAACGACATTTATGCTGTGTATGAAACAAAACGGCCTTGAAAACCAACTTTTGCATTTTGAGGTCAACGGACAACCGTTTTGAAATGTTCGTCTGATTTTGGAAATCGACTATAGAGGACTTTAGAAGGAGTAATATTTATACAGACAGACAGACAGACAAAGCGTATTATATGATAATGGTGATCAGTGTAATAAAAAAATAAGATTATTCACTCTCTTTGAATTTACGAACATTTTTAGTGTGTGTTCCGAGTTATTGAAATTAATGCCATCATTTGTATAAAAATTTTCCCCCATCCTTTCATATTAAATGACCTCCTGAAAGATCAACGCTATACATAAACCAACTAAATCTTGATAAAGTTATTTTTCTGCGTATCCCGAACCCAACCCAACCCAACTACTAATTGATCTAAAAATGACCTGAGGAAAAATCCACTCCCAGCGATACGAATTCAAAATCCGGGAAACATTTCATACTTTTTCATACTATCATCTTCCTATAGGCCGCTGCACCTAGGGGACTGGATTCTTGACCAATTCTGTAATACAAAGAGCAAATATTATTTTAACTTGGGACACTCACTTATCAGACTTGCCACTTTAAGAACCTTCAAAATTTTTACCTTCAAAAATATTATCAACAGCTCTCAATATTGAGTGTAAAAAGATCAATAGTGGCAGCAGCAGTAAGACGGTAACTCAATTAATGACAAACACACGCAGAGAGATCCAATAAACACCTTATATATCAAATCAAAAGCATAAAAGTTGGAGTGAACCGGCTGAAGCTACACTTACCACCACTTTAAAACATAACAACTTTATAAGAGAGAAAAAAAATTCATACAAAATATTAAAAAGAGCATGTCCATAGTTTTTATTACTAAGAATATCCGTATGAACACTCAATATAATTCCCTTAAAATGTTCGTCTGTGTGTATTACTACTCCTCCATAACACACCACCGATTTAAAAGCTCTTTCCATTCAATAGACTAAAGAGGAGAGTCATAATTACGAGGCTGTCCAAAACCTCGTCCCTTGACCGTCAAATCGGTCATTTTTCAATAGTGGCCCGTGAATGGGCCTGCAGACGCCTACAATAGAATCCTACAATAAAAAAACTCACAGGTGCAACTTCATATAGCCCGAGCCAGGTTTATAAAAAATTTCAAGCTTCTAAGCCAATTT
>JAQFYM010001421.1:0-34046 GCA_034694785.1 Agrenia bidenticulata | reverse complement strand
AATGCGTCTTATGGGTTGTTAGACATTTTCAAAGCTAAACACTGTGTTTTTTTATATAAAGACTGTTTTTAAGAGCACTACATTCATAATATACGCATGAAAAAAAAGAGATTTACAGTAAAATCTCTATCCATGACACCCTTTTCATCAAATCCAAAAAGTGTCATGGATAGAATTTGTCCGCAAAAAAAAACTGAAGAACGAGAAAAACATGAAAATGCTAAAAATGTAAAATAAGAGTCTGCATTTGTTTGTTATACCATACTCGTTATTCTTTTTCGAGACCAATTTACTAAAAAAAGAATAATTCAGATAGATAAAGAGTGTTATGATTAGATATTTTACTGAAAAACTATATGTTAGCGCTACTAATAAAAAAAAGATACATCAAAGGTTTTTACTGCAAAAAAAAGTCTGCATCGAGCATTAATGTATTTATGTGGCGATAAAAAAGAGTAGTTAAAACAAAAACCTACTGATATACAAATAAAAGCTAAAGGTTATTTTACATCTTAATTGACTGTCAGATGCTAAAAATATGTTAACGTTAAACAGTGTCTATAATTCTTTGTATGTATTTTTTAATAATTTAGGGTTATGAGCTCTCCTGGAATTTAGTTAATATATTTTCTTGCCTCTTACCGAAGTTATTTTAGACATGCACGCAGATCTACCCTTCGTACCGAAAATTTACACAAGCGTGACATGAAAAATTTTGTTTTATATGTAAAAAAAAAATTATGTACATGGAATAATAATACCGTTAACATTAAACAGTAATAAAGCATAAATAAAACATAATATCACATAATAACGTTTCTTTCTAGCAATCAATTTGATATTTTTGAGAAAACAATGCATGTTGTTACAACCGAAAATGTACAATTTACTTTAATTCTAGTTTAAACTGTTTTTTTTTTTTGCCTGTCAGTTTTCTGGATTATAAGACCAGTTTCTATTTAAATGTAAAAGATGTCTAATTTTTTTTTTATTTGATGGTAAATTTGTAAAATTTTATTTAATGTATCTTAAAAATTTTTTTGTGAAGTGATATTTTAATGTTATGATTTTACTAGCCCACGAAAAATTTATAATAATATTTTTTGTACATGAAAATTAAACCGACCATGAGGATTTCCGCACGGATACAGCAGTAGTTAGATATAATAACACAGAATTTGCAGCGTAACTTAAGGTTTGCATCGTCGTTTTTATGCAATTTTTCTTGCCTATTTTTATCAAACGGTGTTCAAAATGTATTTTTTATAATTTTGATACATAAAAGAAAACGCAAAATATATTAAAGGATTAAAAAAATTATAATATTCTTTTTTTTATTTTTTATTTTTTCCTGTTTTTTGTATTTCATTTCTAAAATAAAAATGAGGTATCAATTATCAAATAAAAAAAGGAAAAGAAAAAAAAAGACATACATTATCTTAAACAAAAATATAATAAAATATAAAATCGTAAAGATAAGGCGATAAATGCTTTGACTTAAATTTATTGTTCAGCAAATAAAAAAAAAAGTGGTCAGAATTAGGGCTTCCAAATACTGCATTTTTGACAAACTCGAGTATCGAGCATTTTACTACCTTTAAGTAAAGTATCGAGTAATACTCGAATATTTTTTGTCGAGTTTTTATCTTTAAAGATATGCAAAAAAAAAGCCGTTTTTTGCAAAAGGCTGTCTCAACTACTACCACTACCTTTTTTACTTTTGATGCTTTAACAATTGGTTTCAAATATTTTAATATATGTTTTTTGACACAACAACTGAGGATCCAATACACTTCACGCACTGAAAGCGCAGAATATTTACACCAAAAAACAAAAAGTCATAAAAAACGCGTACGAAACAAACAAAAAAATTAGATTATGAATTGGTTTTATGTAAATGATGAAAAACTTTAAGACTAATTAGATGAGCACGGCAAAATTAAAATTATTGTTTTGTCTGTTGGTATTCAAAAGCAAATTAATCCTATGTTCTAAAAGATTTAAACAAAACTACACAAATATTAAATGCTTTTATAAATTAATTCCTCTAATGGGGGATGTATTCAAATACAGCTGGATTTTTGTCGGTAACATAATGATCAAATTCCAGGTGACAAAGTATATAAAATTCTACAAATTTCTACTGATTTACATTCCTACTGTGTATACTAGCATAGAATACAGTCCTGTTTTTATACAATACTTTTGTTTTCTTTTCCTCATTTATCATGCGCAAAGAAACAATTTAAAGCTTATATACATTTTTTTAATATTGTTTTATGTATTGCTGTTTTTTTTCACTAGGAATATGTAATAAGAAAAAATTGACTTTTTTTTAGTTATTACAAATTTTATATTATCTATATTTAACAATTCACATATGATAATAAAATACTTTTTTTTTGGTTTGTAATCTGAAACAGACTACTAGCAAAATACACCAAAAAAGTAGAAATTCACTTTTAAAATTGTTATATTAAATATTTCCTCTAATTTTATTGGTTTTATGTATTTAAATATTTTGCTTACAGTATATTTGCATGCCCTAGTAATTATGTTCATCATAGATTTTTTTTTGTTTATTATTGAAGTATGCTTTCTTTTAAGGTTTCATAATTTTTTATATTTTCTTTTTTAAACAAATACTGTGTCCTAAATTACAGTTTTGCTATATTCTATAAACAATAAATTTTTCGTATCAAATATTTGAGTATCGAGTATGTCAAGAATCCGTCGAGTATTTCAAACATCTGGTAATATAGACCATGCGAAAAGCTTTAGTCAGAATGGGTTCCTTAATTTTTTTTTATCCAACAATTTTGAAAGTTTAGGCAAAAATACCATTTTCTTTCAAAATCTTCATATAAAAAAAGTTGTTTAGAATAAAAGATTTTTATGTTTTACATATTTTTATTTACGTTTGCAATTGATTTTATGTCGCATCCCAAATAAGATAACAAGCCCAACGTTTGCGATAAGAACGAAAAAAGCGTAAAGGCATGCTTGTAACTTTGAAGCTTACAGTATTTGTTAACCTTTAATTTTGCAAAGTAGAAAAAATACAGATGACATACAACATAATGTGCACGAGAGGTCTTGGTCTAAAACAAAACATTTTTGAATTATTATACATTGTCGAAAAACATGTTTTATATTTTGTAACCAAAAGTATCTCTATTAACGTTTACTTTTCTCATTTATAGTCGTGTTATATTTTTTAGATTTCCCTCCACGCCCGAAGTTTTTATATATGTCCTCCACTAAAGGCGAAAACAAAAAATCAAGAGTGCCAGTTGTTGATAGACATATTGGCAGTTTAATTTTTTGCGGATTTTTGTTCAAATAGTTTAAAAGTCCTAAAATAAGGATTTTCATCTTTTCGGGATTTAAAAAAATGTGCTGAGTGCAGACAACAAAATATTTCTTTTGCAAAACTGTATAGTAAAAGTAAATTTGAAAGAATAAGAAGTAGAATAGTATGTTTGTGAGAGTAATGATGCGTCTATTCAACATTAAAAGCAGTTTTAAGTATAAAAAGACAGTCTTATAATTTAATACAAATATATACTACGTGCAATGTAATTCGTTAACATATTGCACACAAGTATCGTATAACCCTGATGAAAAAATGATGAAAAAATGAGACGTGTATATTTCCTTTTTTAAAAAAATAACCACGCATGATAATGTGATATAGCAAATATTCATTAAAATAAACGAACTATCGTTAAAAATGACGGAATTTCGTCATTTTGGCAGTAGCTTTTAACATCTAAAAAACATTTGCACAGGCTGTTATATATATGTAAAAAACATCAAAAATTACTTTACTGCCAAATATTATTTTAGAGAATAGCTAGAGTTTAAGAGACGATCAATAAATAAAAGACGTATTTTTGTGATACAAAAATGATTTGACTGTTTTCTGTCATGGTTCGCGTGGTTACATGTTTTTTGCCTATACCTCAACAGTTTGCGAATGATAAAATACCGTTAATTGTCTTTAAATATGCAGGTAAAAAATTATTCAGCCTAGCGAAAAGCTTGCAGTGGCTGCGTAGCGAGTAATTAGTAAAACTATTTATCAATTTATGCTGTATTATATTTGTTTTGCATATAAAAAAAAAATTATTAGTGTCTGTGTGCAAAAATCTTCTTTTAAAGCAAATTATAGCACAACAGAAACGCAGGCAATCAAAAATAAAAGCAAAAAAGCAGTATTAAATTTGTTTTAAAATCATTTTGCCCTTAATTTGACCCGATACCTATCTTATTTTGTAAGTAAGATCTACAAAACAGCCATTTTGAACGGGTGTCGCTTTATATAGAACAAAACAGAACTTCCGTGTTAAAAATAGAAGGAATTTTGGTTCCAGGGTTTTCTAGGGGGGACTGATAAAAGGTTCATTGTAAAAAAGGCTAAAGCAGGCAAAGAGTAAGTATAAATTTTTAATTTTTTTTTTGTTTTTTATTCTCTGTATATTGCACTACGTAGCATATCATATATGTTTACCTTTTTTTGGTTCGGTGCTAGCACTAGGTTTATGTATTTGCGATTACATAATATAAAACTGCTGTCGGTGATATTACAAGATATTTACGGGCCGATCTTGATTTGTTGTATAACAGTATCTGTTTCAAAGTATTCCAATACAAATTTATTTTAGAAATATCGATACTCATATTTTTAGAAATATTTTTACTTAAAGAAATTTTGTATTTCAGTTTTAGTTGCATGTTATCAGTTAACATATTTTTGTTTGCCTTTTTTTGTTATTGTTCCAAGCATGTTAACTCTTACTTATGTATTACTATATCTAAGGAGCTTGATGACCTTTCTCCATTACCTTCTAAAATATTTGTTATATTTTTTCTAAACATTATGTATAAAAATTGTATTTAATGTTACTAACCCGTCTTTTTTAAATAGTTTGTTAAAAAGTTTTGTAGTTGTATTTCGCGTTGTTGTCACAAATCTTTCTGCAGGTAACTGTAGTTACTTGATTTCTTTTAAGCAATGATTTTCAACTGTAATTCCATTTGTTGAGATACCAAGTTAAATTGTGTGTTATGCAGACATTTTTTATGAAGTTTATATAAAATCGATGAAATAAATAGTTTTTTTAAAACTGGTTTGTTGTGTGTAACTACTTTTTTTTTTAATGCATCAAAAAAATAAAAATGATCTAATTTATATGGCATTTGCGCACAAAGTTTTGCTTTTATAATATACGTCTAATAATATGTCTAACAAATTGCATATTACACAAGTATATTGCTTTTTCAGTTTGTTATCATATATTTAAAACTTGTTATTTTGATCATATATTTGTAAATCTTTTTTAGTTACAAGACTAGTAAATTTCAGTAGATATAAGTATTTAGTCTTGAGCCTAGTACTGACTTTTTTTTTCACTTTAGATAATGCGTTGCGAGTAGTTGTAGTGTTGATAGTCTTGTTAAGATCTGCCTGCAACAATGTTTTCAAGTAAAAACGGCTTTTGAGATACGACACCTGTAGTATATACCTGTGCTATATCTTATAGCTGCACATAAATCGTCTAACCTATCGCTGCATTACACAGATGTACTTGTAGGCTAAGATAATGCCTTTGTGAGCCATTAAGATGTAACTGAACTTTTTTTTATGCTACAAAATTTTCAAAGATTTATGTGTTTTTGTTCAGCAATCTAATGGCGTACATAACTATTTTTTTACCGTCCAGAATGCAAAAATTGATTTTTAACAAAGCTTTGTTACAAAACTAGCAAATCTTACTGAAAATCTGGTTTTTGCTATAATCAACAAAGATTGTTTTGCTAAAGTCCCAACACTTTTTACATGAAAATAAAAATTTGTGCAGATCTTTGTTTACCGGATGTTTTCTTAGATCTTGGTCTAAAGAAGATATAAGATCAAGTTTTACAGAAAAAATATTTTAAATTAAAACAAATAAAAATAACAGAAAAACCGGTTTGTTATTATATTAAACAGCGAACAGTTTTTATCAAAGTACTAGCAGTCAACATTGTTTTTTTTGTCGTTTATAGTATATTTTGCTTTTCTCTTTTTTTAATTTCTTTAATATGTTGTTGCTCTTCTGCTCGTTTTCATCAAAAGAGTGTCATTATACTACAAAACAAATTTAAAATGTTTTTTTTTATACATAAAGTGTTTTATCGCTTATATTTAAAAAATGAAATTTATTTTATTAACGTAATCTATTATCTTACTTTATAACAAGGTTATATGATTTCGTTATCCTATTACAAGAAAAAAACCGTATTTATGTATTTTTCTTATTTTTTAGTTGTATCTTTGTTGCATCTATAGCGTTTATGTTAAACAATTTTTAAAATATACAACTGTTTAATAAACTATAATAAAATATACTGAATATTGTCTTTACTTGCGTCGAAATGTTTTTTACAATTTTTTTGTGTAAAAACTATTAGATGCAGTTCTTTTTTTATATGTCGGCTTGGTAAACATCTTAACGATAAAAAATTTCATAAGAAGTTGCATTGAAACTACAAGTTTCAAGTAAGAAAAACAAAAATTGCATACGTTGATAAAATAGAATAGTTTCAAATACCTATGGCATAAAAAACACGTTTTTCGTATATGCAAAACCACGCTTAGCGGTCCAAATATACTACAGTTACCTTTTTCTTAAAGACAAATGTCTATAATACACTTAATGTAATAGAACCATATCCTCGTATTTTAAGACGCTTTAATGGCAACAGAAAGTGCTTTATTACTATTTTTTAGCGAATTGTGTTTTATTATATACAAAAAATGTAAAATTGTACTAAACTTAGGCGTAAAAAGCAGCTGTTAGCTTCCTAATCATCTTCAAACGCGAAATCTTTAAAAAAAGATATTTTATATATGCATACATATTGGTGAACAATATACTAGAAAAAATCATGTTTGTTTTTTTTTATACTTACAAACTTGTATCAATTTTTTTACTGGTTGAAAGAATGACGAACCGTTGCTGTTATGGGCAATATATATAAAATCTAAATTAGAAAAATAAATTATAAAAAAATTACTATATATTGAGTTTTTTACTGCCACATTTTTTTGAACATGCTTTTAATTCTATAAATAACCCGAAGTTGCTAAGCTACGATGAAAAAGGATTGTTTATTGTCATTTAAATATGTAACGCAGACAATTTTTTGGCTTCGTGTACTAAATGTAGTTTTTTTGTGATAAGGCAAATATATAAAAAACTGAAATACATTTTTTCGCGAATATTATTCGATGCGTCTTTAATACCTTAAGAATCATTGTGTAGATAGCGACAATCAGTTACTTTGTACATGAACGTTGTTTGATAACAGACAAATATAAAACTGACGTGAAAAGGCTTCATGAACTGTCAAATAAAAACCGCATACATAAATAAACCTTTTTATTTGGTGTGCAAATAATAAGGTTTAATATATGTTACCCAGATATAAGTGGCCTAAAAAAAGCGTCGAAATACTAAGATCGAAAATAAAAAAAGAGTCACACGTTTTTAGTCCAAAAACAAAAGGGCTCAAGAAAAAGTTTTTTAAAAAAAAAAGTCTAAAAGAAAATTTAGGTTCAAAACGCTATCAATAAACACATCATTGAACCAAAACTTGCTTTTAACCCAAATATATATATAACTTCTTTTTTTAAAACTTTTAATTGTACAACTTCATATTTTTGGACCAAAAAAATTAGGTCCTGTTGTATTTTCGGCCTTTTTTGTTCGGATTATTATTTAGGTCCGTATTTTGAGGCACCTTATCATAAGTGTATTAGCTTGTTAAGTATTTTGCTTTTAAGACTGCTAATCTACGTAAAAAACACTACGATGCGATGGCTTAGTTGTTGATAACAACCAAATGCTTGTTTTTATAAATTTCCAGAAAAGATTAATTAATTAGGCATTACTCTGATGTAGTAGAAAAGCAGAGGAACACGCAGCACAAACTGTTTTTTACTGCTTCCCGTTATTGCCGGGCGGCTTTAACTCGAATATTTTTCAATATGCATATAAGTGCTGCATAAAATTACAAATCAAGTTAACTGATATTTGGTTTTACTTAATAGACACGTAGAGATATGTTAAAAATAACAGTTTTTTATAATTCAAGACGCCTTTTTTGTACAGAATAAATCCTTATAAACAAATAAAGTAACGATTTATATTTGTTATCCACATTTGCATTAATTAGTAAAACAGCATCATTTATATTATGCTATCTCCCTCTAATTTCCCTTGTCAGATTTGACAGCATTTTTTTTAATTGTAATTACATATTTTATGCTATTTTGGTCATATTTTTAGACATGATATACATTTTTTCAATTTATACATACATATATGTGTTAAGCTTTTATATTTGTAAATCTTACACCAAAACTTTGCAGAAAAAAACTTTAAAGGTAAACCTAGTATAAAGTTGTGTATAATACAAGGTCGACATTTTTTTAAAGTATTTATCATATTGTCTTTTTCGTACAAAAAATAATTATATGCATAAAACATATATGCACGCTTATAAAATGCTCCTTTCATTTAAAGCATGTAAAAGTTAATGCACTCGCAATGGAAATGCAATTTTTTTTGTATACTAAATTAAGTGATGCATTGTAAAATGAACATTAAAAAAGATTAAATAAAACACTACGAAAAAACTAATTGTATGAGACAGATATGTTGTACCTAAAGAAGTTGTGTTTGGAAAAGCAAAGCTGCATATAAATCATAAAAGGGGGGGTGTTTTTATGCGGGGATTTTTTAGAACAAAAAATTGTTAAAAAAAAGAAAATTGTCTAAAAAAAAAGATTTTGCCTTATAAACTGTGTTTTAAGTCCAATTTTGTTGTAAAAAGCACTGACTAGCCTTTTTCAGAAAAAAAGCTGGGTAAGCCTTCTAAGAAGTAGTTCAGAGTATCATAGGAAACTTCCTCAGTAATAAAGAAAACAGACTAAAGCTAACAATAATAATAAAACATCTTGCTGCTTAATCTTATTGTTATATCAGTGCAATAAGGCGCATTGTATCAAAAAACAATATTCGAGGCCGAGTGTAAATAAAAAGTATAAATCTCTAGTTTTTGCGTTTAAAATTTTAAAATTGCGAGCAAGTAATGCAAAGAAAAAACTGCACTAAATTATCTTAGTACCTGTTTAAAACGCTGATAGTAAAAATTTTAGCCGCGGAAAAAAAATTATGTATGGGTATACTGCAAAAAAGTGTAAATATTTCAGTGAAGCAACGCACGAAGAAAAAGGAATCAAGTCTTTGACGATTGCAGAATAAAAGTAACTTTGTAAAATATTTTGCGCTAGCGGCAAAACGGTTCTTACATACCAAAGCCAAGAATGCAAGTATAACAATAAAGTAATTTATAAGCCATGGTAAAACAATAAATTGATGTCATGGGCCGCACAAGAAATATAGCCTGTGATGCAAGCATTTGTTCATACAAGCATAACAAGCCCTTGTTATTAGTTTTTACACATTGAATTGAAAATGATGCTAGGTACAGACAACAAATATTACAATGCCTTTTAATCAGCTGTTTTTTTAACAGCTAAGTTATGTACCTTTTATTCTAATCCCTGAGGATTGTTAAAAAAACAGAGAAAATATCACAAGATGACTATAAAATCTTTTTAGTTTGTTTGATAAAAGTGCATATGTAAATGAAAAACGGGCATTTTAACAGAAATAAAGGATATACAGACAGATCATGCATTTCATGTAATTGCAGTCACAATGTCTAATAAATATACTTTTCACGATTCATGTATATCTGTCGGTGGTACTTTTACACAACAGCCATATAAAAATAGCCTATTCCCTTTAAAATATCTGTATTTGTAATTTTTTGTATAAAAAGGAATCTCAATAACCTAATTGTTTGTTTAACATGACAGAACATGCATACAGGCTAATTGATTCAGAAAAAAAAAGTATTTCAATATTTTTTAAGCTACAAAGTATGCACCTAAACATTATGTTACGTATTGGGATTATGTTTTGCATAAGCTAAAAAATACAAATGCAATTATTTGTGCATCGGCTACTAGTGAAGGATACTGTATAATTTGACAGTAAAATAGACACAACATCATAAAGTGATTTTTTGGTATTTCTTAATTATCAAAAACCTTACCAAAACTAAAATGAAGTCGAAAACACACAGTCGCAAAATATTATATGCTACCATGTGCAAAGGATTTGGATGTATTATTTTATATACATAGTAAAGCTCGTATTACACCTACTGGTTCTCAATAATAGACGGGTCGAAAGAAAATTTCTTTTAAATCACAAAAAAAAGATCAGTTTTAAGGACAGCTTATGAGTTTTGTTTTTTTTGTTTACAAATTAGAAAGGTGACTAATAAAACAAGATAACGTTTTTTTTATGAACTAGATATATGAATAATATATATTTTATGTAAATTCCGGTTTTTTATAACCTTGTAAACGAATACATAAGCGGTTATAAATTGCACACGATTCATATGCACTTGAAATATGTACTCATTTTCTAAATTAATTCATACAAGTATCAACGGATGAACACCTGCATTGATAGCTGAAAAGGTTACTGTTTAAAACTTTGAAAAAAACAAAAAAAAACATTGTTAATTTCACACATTGTATTGCGCACGGCAAGTTTAATCATATTAAAATTTAATTTTCTACTTCTTTTTACAGTATCTTATGACCTCAAAGAAATGATATTTTATTAATGGATCCCTAAAAGATTCCATATTTTATAAATAAATGTTATAAGTCGTGATGCTTTACTTTGAAAAACAACATGCTGTGTACACGAAAGTACAAGTGCTATTTTTACTACTTACGCGAAAAGGATTTTATTGCAATATTTAAAACCATACGGGTTTTTTTACGATATAAATAAGATGAAATATTTAACTAACTTAACTAACGATTAAAAAAGGGTAATGTAGTTTCAGCATGTTTTTTTTGTTTTTAAAATTAATTTTGATATGTAAAGTGAAAACTTGGAGACGCAAAAACAGTTGATATTGTAAATAAAACGGACAACCTGTAGTTTTTATTTACATTTGCGTATTTATTGTCGTATCTTTTAAATTTATACACATGTTTGCGCAAATACTACGATTTTTGGATAGCACCTTTCTATATCAAAGCATTTTTCTTACCCAAAAAATGATAGATTTTGATTTTGGATATTATTGTAACGGGTGACAGCTTTAAGCTAAAATATTGCCTCAAATACATTTATAACTAATTAAATGTACGTAGATCCACCGTAACTCTGATCCCTAGTAATCTTTAATTACTTGTTTTTCTTTGCTATTAAATATGTGTCCTTTTAGAAAAAATAATTATTTGAAACGAAATAATAACACAAAGTTTAGATTTATCAATGTTACATAAATTGTTTTCTGTTGTTAACGAATATATTTCAGGTGATTTTTACAGCAGATTTAAATATTAAATATACAAAATTAGTTGATAATGCAATAACTTTATCCAATAAAATCTCAATAAATAAATATTTGTTTTCTGCGAAGTAAAACTTAGTCTAATATAGGAAAATAGTCAATTTACTCATTTACCACAACGCCTATGTATTAAACCTAATGCAAAAGCTAAAAAAAAACCTTACTAGGTAAAAAATAATTCTGATGTAAAAAAAAAGTTCAAAATACACGATACGCCAGTTTTGGATAGATATTGCATTGAATAACTATAATCGCATTTTAATCAACAAAAAACGCAATATCGTGCTCTTAGGATCGATGTGTTTCGGGTTATTCACTGTAGAGAATTTTGTACAAAAAAACATGAAATATTGACTTAGCTAGAAGATAAATATAAGGTAACATGAGCAATTACAAATCCAGATTATAGTAAATTGCTTAAATCAATAAAAACAATGATTGATGCTTTAATGCACAAATTAAAGTATAGTATATTGTATTTTATTAAGTTTGCGCCGAAAAAAAAATATAAAAAAAGCTTTTTAACTTTCAAATGCATTTTTTTATCTGTTTCTCTTGATTATGAATACGTATTACGTTCTTTTTTTTTGCGTTTTTTACAAGCATTTGACTCGCTTATAATATGTCGTATATTAGAAATTTTTTATCTTTTGCAGTTCCCTCTCTTTCACCCTATAAAAGAACAATATTTTTCTATGTATGCGCAAAACCCAATTATACCTATATTTTATATGTCTCTTCTAATACATTACTACTATAATTCGAATTCTTTTTACCAGCCACGAACAAGCAACGTGCATTTTTTTTTATTTTTGTAAATTGCTTAAAAAAAACAGAAATTTACCTTTTTTTTGACCCTTAGAAAGAATTTGGCAAAACGTGGGGTATCTAAACCGTATCATAAAATCATGGACACCTTTTAATGATACAAAAAATATATTCGATGGTACTTTTATTTCTCACCCAGTATGTATTTAGTAACGCATCGGTTGAACATTTGCCTTATAATACCTTTACATGACAGTCTTTCTATTTTAACATGAATTTAAATAACAAACAAAAAAGAAACACAAAACTCTTTATAAACACAGCTTTGTTATAAATCAATAGAACAGATATAAGATGGAAATATTGAGATAAGACAAAATCAAATATACAGTAAAAAGTGTCTTGCCGTACGTATGATATATTAGAAAAAGACCGAGAAATAAAAAACTTGACATGGATATATATTTCTACAAATTGTATATATTCTGATACAATGAATAATTTAACATATATTTGTTTGTGATATAATATACATAAGTACAACACAAGATATATTTTTTTGGAATGCAGGCATGACATATTGCCCCTTTTTAAAAGATTTATGTGCTTTTTTTGTTTTACGTAACAATTTTATATAAATATTTATTTTTAAATCTTTGATAGTCACTGCTCATCATAGTTATTGAAAATGGGATTTCGAAATATCTGTTAAGTTACGTAGTCGTATAGATTAAAACACATACACAATTTTCTAAAGTACACGAATATTTCATCTTTTTTGCTTTTTTCATGTTTAATGTTGTTTTGCGCAAGTCCTTCTATTTTTTTCTTTTACCATTTTTTGCGTAAATTTCTAATTTTATATCCGGTAGATTAAGAAGGCTTTGTCTGTCATTTATTTTGTCCTGGCGATGTACGCAGGGTGTTGTATACGTTAGTAAAAGACTTTGTATAATTTCATTAATGACTTACACTAAGTTATTTCCTTTGCACACTCGCAGCCTTTGTACAATTGTTGCATTTATTCGCACATCGATAAAGTTTTCTGTAGGGTTATGTATATTAAAAAATGTTGGTTACATCAAATATCTATACCAAATTACATTAAATGCTTTACTTGTGTACTGCCGTCCGTTATCGGCTAATATTCCTGTAAATTTCAGTATAATTTATTCCATTTGCTTGCAATAATATCCTCTATATCCTCAGCCGTGATGCTTAGTTTACCTGTACACTATATAGTCTGGTATATCGTTCCACTATGACAACAAACTATCATTTACCATTTCTCTTATAATCCGTTCCTTTAAACAGACCAATAATTTTGCTACAAATTTTGTAGTGAAACCATATGTTAAAAGATTAACCTGATAATTTCCTATTTGTTTTTTTTGTGTTTTAAACATTTGGCAATATTTAAGTCCCAGTTTTTCTTTTGATTTGACTGCTCATGCTTTTGTACTGAAATATCTGTCAAGAGACTTCTGAAATTTCGTTTGTCCTGTGTGAAGCATTAAATCGTGCAACAAGCCTAAAAATTCCCGTTTATTTTTGTTTGGATTTACCATTAAACCTCTGTGATTTGTCAGAATTTATTTCGTAATTTATATGGTTAACTCGGCTAAACTAACCGCATTTTGTTGTTTTGTAGGCTTGTTAGTAGGCCTTTTTGTATTCGAATCATTATATTTATATTTAATTTCTTTGTGCCTTATTTTGTACGAACGACGTAAATAAGCATTTATCTTTATTCCCTTCTATATGCTGTATTGTGGTAATGTATTCCAGCAAGGTAAATTTCCATTTTTTGCAATCGACTTGTATCATTTTTTTAGTGTATGTTATTTTTTTTTATATGTCATGATCAATAGTTTGCATCCATATATTATTATATAAAACTTATAACACGACATTTTTTTGCGCATAACATCGCTTTTTCTTTCTGGATTAATTTTTTTTAAGCCACATAGTTCTTTTGCATTATAACCCACCAATTCTACGCCTTGTTATAAAATTCCTGATTAAGCGCCTTCATTAGCGTCTGTATATTAATTGAACGAGTTGACGTATATTTCGAGAGCCCGGTATGCTGTTGGCAAATGCTATTTAAAATTTCATATTTTTATGTATTTTCAACCGAAAGTCAATTAAAAATACTGCCATTCACATGCTTCTTTGTAAAGTTTGTATTTTTTGAAGTAAACTGGGTTCAAAATTTACGTAAAATTATGGAAACCATTGAATCTCAAAAACTTTTTCCTAGTGTTGACGATGCTTCGTCTCTTGAAATATCTACTTTGCTTTTATCGGCCCGGATGTCCGCCTAAAAAATTAAAAATCATAGGATAAGAACCTGCTTTTGACAGAAACTACTCTTGGCGAAATTTTTTTAAGCTCCGGAAAATAAAAGTTTATTGAATACAATTCTATAATGTTCACAATGTTCTTCTATACTTTTTGAATATTTCAATATGTTTCTAAAAATATTTTACATAGTCAGAATCTCCTAAAATAGACTCCAAATCGTTCTAAAAACTCTTATGGGCATTTTTGAGCCCAAAATTTACGCTTTGTAAATCAAATACTGTTAATTGCATATATGAGTCAAATTTGCAGATTCTTCTGTCAAAAATATTTGATTTTTTTTCACTATACAATGCGTTTTTTGTATATTACTTTAGCTCTATAATCGTTCACCACTTTTTATTTAGATTCAGATAAGGATATATTTTATCAGCCCCACATTTATAATGGTATCGATAGTCCATACCCAGACGAACCTTGCCCATTCTTCGTATGTACAACAAAGCACGGGGAAATAGTTCTTGCAGTGCTTGTTCGTTCTATCTTTTTTTTTCAAAAATTATGTATTTATTTTCGAACTCCATATTTGCGCTTATAGGTACACTGTAAGCTTTATTACTTGTAGATGAGCGTTTTGTCAGTATTTCTGCGTGCTTGGAAATGATATAAAGTGTATTCTTAAGCTTTTATCGTGAGCGTAACGTATTATGCGGGGTAAAGGAGGGTATAAAGTGCATCATCGACACCTTCTCAAATAGTCTGTTGTTGCCGGATCGTCATATAAAGATTTAGTATAAATGTAGAGATTGATCACTGTGCTATCTATATTTAAAATGATCTCTCATACTTATAATAGCATTATTTCTAGCAGTGAAATAAATTTTAATTTGAAGTCAATATCTAGTACAACCGTTTAATCCGCTGTACACGAAAATTAAAAATTCGTATTCTACTTAAAGCCAAAGATAAAACTCACATATTCATCTTTCTTCTTTTTTTTCGTTGGCTAAAACAGTTTGTTTACTGGCTGTTATTTTGAGGGTAAATAATTATGGTCCTGTGCATATTTTTAGGCTAAAAAAAAGTTTTAAAGCACTGGTATCCACACGGATTCTTATTTAATTGCCCTTTATAATTCCAACTACTAATATTTGTCGGGTTAATCATTCTTCTTATTTATTATGTTTTATTTTATGCAATGATGGTTGTGTTTTTATTAATAATTCTACTAAAATGCGGCAAGCTTTTATATACATTGTTTTTTTAACGTTTAAAGGGTTTTCTAAAAAACGGGTTTGCTCTGAAATGTGGCATCATGAGTCTTTTAAGCACACTATTTTTATAAATCTTGGTATATGCATTTCTTTCTTTTGCACTTGTAGTACTTTTTCTCAATGCTTTCTTCAGTTCATTCTTGAAATTTCTTCAATCATTTATTTCAATAAACGTTTTTATAGAAAAATACGGTTTTTTTCCTACTGTCAGCTGCCCTTAAACTAATCGGAAGAATTGTATTTTAAAATCAATAATTTGTGTTTTTCGGGTACTCATGGAGTGCCATATTTTGTTGTAGTCTGTGGGATTTAAACTTATCCATATTTTTTGTAGTAGGTTTTTTATTAAATGCTATTGCTATTTACATCCACAGCAGCCTTAAATGTCTTTTTCTCTATTATCTAAGATTTTTTGGTGGTAGAAACTAATGTTTTCAACACCTGTAAGGTATTTGATCATTTAAGTTACTATTAGTAACAACTGTTACGCTTTTTTTTACCCCACGAAATTACGTCCTGTTCTTTCAAAACTTTCAATTTTTTATTTCAGCCTTGGCTTTGTCAATTCAGTCTATCTGTAATATAAATGTGCCATGTTTCAATATGTTTCAATCGTTTCCCGGAAGCGCTGCTTTTGTATTATCTAGTCTAAAAACTATATTTAAATTTATCTTTATAGTACGTAGCAGTTTTTTAAGGTTGATGTTCGCGCGTATATTGACCTTTTCCGTTATTCTCATTTTGTTTTATTTGATTTTTGCTTTTGACACTAAATTCAGCTTGTCTTGCCTTGAGTAGAATTCATTATTGTAAAAACTAAAACGGTGGAAATTTGAATGGGTATATTTATTTACAAGTTTGTTTATATTTATTTACAATGATATGTGAAATTCATTTGTTTGTGATTTAATTACAAACTAATTTAACATGATTGATTACTATAAAATGCAGGCATATAAAAAAACTAAAAAAGTTTGTTTATTTCCCCTTTGTCTATAAAAATCGTGTATTTATAAATATGCTGTATAAGACATTTATCCAGTTGTCAAACAAAGATGGTATATAAATATCGTAAATGAAACAAAAACAGTTTATTTAGTGTAACTGTAGCTTATACACAGTTTGATTGTGTTTTTCTCTGTTTATTGTAAAATCTTATCATTTGATTTTCTGACAAGAGAAAAAAAGGTAAAAAAGTAATATTAAATGTAATAAAAAACCCAATTTCTTTTCGTTGATTCGTTTTAACAGCGCACTTATATAGCATGTAGTTGTTCTCACGGTTTGGGAACTAATGAAAAATGTTTTGTTTAGGCTTTCCTTATAGAAAACTAATTTTTTGTAATGACCGCAGGAATCACAATGTAACATGCAATTTTTGTATATATTATATGCATAAGCATACAGAATTTACGTTTTTTGGGGTATTTTTGAAAAAAGTTATCGTCGTGCATTGGTATAAAAAAATCTTATTAAAAAATTGTAGATACCAAACAAAGACTCTGCGTATGACGTACAAATATAAGTCAAGAGAATAAAATTACTTTTCTGTTTTTTTTGTGTTGATATCTTATCTAAAAATCAGTTTATGCATTTTTTTGTTATACAGGTAATAAAAAATCCCTGTTGACATAGGACCACATTAAAATGCTCGCGCGGTCAAAAGACTATGGCGCACGTGAATAATAGTAAAAAGCTATTTTTTAAAGGTCCGGTAATATGGCACAAAATAAATCGCACATATATGTGCGATGCTGCTAGCCCGGCACAAAAAAAGTGTACATTTATGTGTTTTATATATTTAAAGTGCTAATGGCAATCGTTAAATATCTTTTAGCACTGTTTGGTAATTCAAAAATATTAAGAAACACTTACATAAAGGGCCAGTAAAAAAAATATTTGTTTGACGGCACTAATAAAATTATGGATTTGGCAGAAGAAACAAACTATTTGTAAACGCAGCTAATGGTACTAATTGCAGTATATCTGTAACTAGGAAAAATAAATTAAATAACGTCAAAACTCGTTTTGAAACGTATGCGCTGTTTTCCAAATGTATTTTTTGTTGTGGATCAACATAATCATGTGTGTTATTATACTTTCAGGTCATAAAAATGCCACATCTAAATTATAAAAATGCCATGCTAGTTTTATTGTATCTGCGTGAACTAAAGTACTGGTTAGCATTATTCACCGGCATTTGAAGATCGACTACTTAACCTTATAGAGCAATACCGATTTATATTGTACACTACAAAAAGATATTTCACACTGGTATTTTTTGCATACTTTATTTTTCGTCGTCATTTAAAGGTCACTTCACTGATACATTATAGCAATCAATTACGAAAATACTTGCAGTTATATGTTTTTATACTTGCAGTCTACTTGAACTTAGTCCATTGCTAAGGTGCAATACCTTGATATTGCTTTTTGTCTTTCGGCGCAATAAAAGCGATTATATGGTTACCAGTATTTCAATATCACCCTCTGCTTCTAATTACGCGTCGCCTTGTCATATTATACCCGAGTTGTAATGGTAAAGTAAACGAGTTAGTTGGACAAAGGGTGTACTTTTTATACAAGTTATTAATTATTTTTTTATATTTTCTACAAGATAAGATATGAAAAATGATAAAATAATATACACAATATTACACATTACTCTACCTTTTACATATGCTTAGTACCATTTATACAAACTCATGTCTTTTTTTATTTGTTTTTTTTTTCGGTTAATTTTCAACAATCTGTTAAAAAGACTTTGTTCTAATAATATATCACCAATTTCTGTTTTACTGCAATTTTTAACTGTGTGTTGCAGTTGCTTACGCAAGGAAGAAAGCAGGGTCCTGGTAGAGAGCATGGAATGAAAATTTTATAAAAAATCTTTTGTTAAAGGCAAAATTATAGCTATAGAACCCTTCTCATAAATAAAATAAATAGTATGGTTGTTTTTACTGTGGTATTTTTTCGTATTGTCAAAGTCGTGTGTTTTTTGGAATTCAATTAGAATCCTTAGAATGACTAAATAAAAAACATGAAAAATATATGATGACGTATGTAATAAAATAAATTACCCAGAGTACAGAAAGTCAACACAGGTAACTTTTCTAAAGGCATTGGTCACATTTAATTGCGCTTTAGCTTTTCCAGAGGCATATACAGGTATTTTACTATTTGATGAGATAATTACAACGTCATTTATTGTAGTTTATTGTTTTAATTTTAATAAAAAATGCTAGGAAATACAGATATTAAAAGCAGAGATGTTAGTAAAATGTAACCAAAACATTGACAGATTAAACGTGTCAGCTAATATACCGCTGATTTACCTTTATGAAATCGCGACAGAAAGCAGTTTACAAAAAATAACCTGTCTAAAGCAATATTGACGTTTTAAAACAGCTATGCATACCTATTTAGTATAATAAATATATATAAAAGTATTACCACGCGTGACAAAGAAAAAGATATATTGTCAAGCGAGTGATATTAGAAAAGATGTTTTTGTAAAAATATATTAAAAAGCCGCTTATAACGCACTCCAACGATGAAAAAAAGCGGCATCGAAAAACAAGTCGACAAAAAAAAATAATGCAGATTTTAACACAGAAGATAAGGAGTCCAATTGACATCTGAATTTTTTTTTTTTGGTTTTGCAAAAATAAGATTTCATTAAGCAAAGTAAGGCACAAAGACTTTTCATAATTAATTAGCAAATTTTACGCGAAGCTGCTTTGTTACAAAAGCTATGATTGGAAAAATGTTTATAAACATCCAATAAAACTAAATAGCAGTATTTTATTGCAAAATATTGTAATGCCCTGTTGGTTTTATTACTAGCTAGACAGCATTGATATTTCAATTTGAAAATTGTTTTTACTCAATAGGCACACATAAAACAAATCTCATACGAAACCACATCCGTGTAGTACTATTCAATTTTTAACGTTCATTGCTGACAACATTTAAAAAATAATGATGATAATTTAGCCCCATATAATGAAACCTGCGATAAAATTAATAATTTTTGAGTGCCTAATACAAAAAAAACCACATAAAATATTGGTTACGTTCGGAGATACTAAAAATTTAACCCTGACATATTCATATTACAATATATAGCATGAATTACATAGTTTTTGCATTGTTGTAGTATATAAATACAGGATCTGCCGTTTGTTAATAAAAGGAATAAAAAAGAATTCAGTAGAAACACAACTAAAAAAATATTTTTTATTAGGATTACTATTTTAAAAAAATTCAAATGCTTTTAGCCGCATGCTGGGGAACATAAATGCCTTTTTTTCTATATAAAAAAAAATATTTTCTGTCTTTTTATACTTTACCATACGTTATACACACAAAAAAGTATTTTTATCTAATACACTATATACTAAGTTGTATATTCTTGTTTAACTTTGTTCAATATAAATTTGCTTGGTTATGTAATACCTGAAGGATGAAAATATGGTAGGCATGTCAAAGTAATAGAAAAATGAAAAGCAGAATATTACCTAAAAAAAAAAAAAAAAATATGATTAGATTTTCGACACGACTCAGACTAAATGTGCAAAACATTGTTGTATTCTAATGTTTAAAAATACGAAAAGTGCCGTTTTCATGCGTCACTTGTTTTAGTGTGGGATAGACACTTATTTAGTAGATATCGTTATATCGAGTGTCTGACAACGCTTAACTTAAAGTACGGGTTTACCGTGCTTGTATTTTCGCTGTTTTAAAACAACCATCTTATATTTATTTTACGATCTTTTTTGTTAGCATTGACCAATAAAAATATATATTTCGTTTTTATGAAATAACCAACCGTAGTTTCCTTAATAATTCAACCCCACCTACGCAAAAAATCTGCCTTCAAATTCCTGCTGCGCACTGTAAATAAAATTGTATTGCTAAACGGAGGCGGGTCTTCTTTTGTTCAAAGCTTTTTTTAGTAAAAATTATAAAATACTTATTTGGATATAATTAAAATCGTGAAAAACATTTAGTGGTATAGTAAAAAAACGTAAATTACATAATTTTTATACGTAAAATACACTGGCAAGCCCTGTTCTAGATATATTATGGGTACGCCACTGTTATGCCATTATGTTTGTAATAAAAAACTGCAAAGTGGTAAGTTTGTATCTAAGTTTAGAACTAATAAAAAAGGGTTAAGTTGTTTTTCTATATACACGCATAAAAAAATGAATTGCTTCTATACGTCTTTAAGGTATGAATAATTCTATAAAAGACTGTATATCTACAAAAAAAAACACGTTTTTATTCTACACTTGTATAAACTGCAAAATACGCACCAAAAGATGTTATTAGTATACGATTAAAAGAAGTTCATTTTTTACGAACCATTGCATTCATGCCTTATGTGTAATAAAAAAAACGAATTACTTGCTTGGTCAAAATACAAAAGCCGATATAGTACCTAATTGCTAGTAATCAATAAAATGGTTGCTATTTAATTAGTCTGCAACACCAAGTTCGGGTATTTCTTTGTTTATATTGTAATTTAAATGTTTTTTTAGGATTTGTGGATGTATATATTTAAGTTTTACACCCTGAAAAAAAATAAAGATTTTAAAAATAAAAAATAAAGTTCTGTAAAGAAACAAATAAATATTAGTTAAGCGCTATATATTATTTTTCACTCGAAGTTTAGTATTACTAAAAAAAAACGCAAAAATGAAAACCATACGGGTTGACTACAAATGTATAAAGCGAATCATTAATTAAGGAATTTTAAAAGAAAAATATGGCTACAGTTAAAGTCAAATGAAGAACAAAATATAGAGTATTTACGATTTAAATAGTCGTATATTTTTAAATCCGACATTTTCATCCTGCTTTAGTAATCAACACTAATTTGTTTATATCATATATAGGGAAGGGAATTTTATAAGCGGGATACAAAAATAAAGGGATAATAAATTATTTAAGTTTGATTAAAAAAGTTTTCTATTACAGTTATAAAAGGTATATTACTTACATTAATTTTTTTCCTTTCCTATAAAATGCGGTTCCAAAAAAATTAGGTAAGAAAATTATTCTAGATTAAAAAAACATATACTGATAAAATATCTTTGGGCACTGAATTGTTTAAAGAAGTGTCAGCTACACTTTGGGGCAAAAGCCTGCCGCCAGAAGATTACAAAGAAGTACAAAATATGATAATTATAGAACGAAAGGAAAATAAAACTATACATTTGGAATCACTATCATGGTTCAAGGAAAGTTCAACGAAAATTAATGGATTTGATGTTTCATCATGTTGTTTTATAAGTGAAAATAGAGAGCTTGGTGTGGTAAGTGGGAAAGAAAATATAAAACTTGACGAGGAGGATAAATGCATACCAGTTGAGATAATTTATATTATTGTAGCCTTTTTAAATAAAACTGAATGTCCCACACCTCTTATCCAATAATAAAAATTTAGTTTTGAATTCAATTTTTCAAAAAAATGCAAAGATATTGCAATTAATCACCGAAAGTCAATATGAATGTCTTTTATGTACAAAAGAATATAATTTGTCGATAAGGCAAGGTGTGCGAACAATTAATAATTATTTAGGTTCGCGGAAACATATTAAACGTTCCAAAATTATTTCCGAAGCAGTTGAACCTAAAGATATTTTTTATATATAATAGCATCAAGATATAGGAATTTAAGTTATAGATAATAATATACCAGTTGCAAAAGTAGATAACACAAAATTTACAAGGATATGTAAAAAATACGCTAGAAAAAGCTTGTATTCTAGAAAAACATATCCAGAAACGATTTTCCCTAACATGTTTGCCGAGAAAAATAAATGAATATATTAATATTACATTGGAAAACTTTTTTTTTTTTGCATTTTATATGTAAATCCAGATAAAAGAAAAAGGAAATTATTAAATATAAAAATTGGAGAATTAAGATTCGAATATGCAGGAAAGGAAGATTTATTGCAAACGGTTGAACTAGATGATGTTAATAGTAAACAAATTGTTAGCTTAATTAATTTTGAAGTAAATAAAATTGTTGATGACTGTAAATCATATAGAAATTTGTAAAAATTAATTAGTGACGGAACAGCTTATTGTATAAAAACAGGGGAGATTTTTACTAAATTTATCCAGATATGAAACATGTAACTTACATGGCGCACGCGATGAACAACCTTGCAGAAGCTGTTTCTGATACAAAAACCAATAACAAATAAATAAGTATATGCTTTAAAAAGCCATTTTAGATATAGTTGTATAAATTAAAGAAATTTTTAGCGCATTTCAAAAAAAATTTGCAGCTTTGGCAGTTGTTATAACAAAGGGAACGCGGTTCTTCTTACTATTGTTTTTCACTGAAAGTTTTACGATGATTAAACAATATATAATTTCCATAAAAGGAAAAAAAAAGAAAAGATAAGATATTAAAAGATTACATAAAAAATAGTGCATTAGATAAGGAAATAATGTATGCCAAAATACAGCATTATAGCAAAATATATCAAAATGGAAACAGTAGATCTTGCTGTAGAAGAATACTTTAAAATAATAGAAAAATTTGAAAAAATTCTAGAACATGATGAAATACAGGAACTGTGGAAAAATATTACTGCAAGAAACCCAGATTACTTATTTTTAAAAAAATAGAGTTTCTTAAGATGCACAAAAAGAAGAAAAGATATATAATTTTGTCCCGATGACTTCAAACGATGTGGAAAGATCATCTAGTGACGTAAAAAATATTTTAAATGATAAACGAATAAACATGAGCATTGCAACATAAGAAAGTCTTATAAAAATCAATTTATTTGCATCTTATAATTGAAAAAAAAATTCTGTATTTTTTGCAATAAAAGTCTCATTTGAAAGCTTTTGACTCACGGTTCTTTAATCATGTTTCCCTTTATATGTTATAAGAAATATGGAAAAAATTACAAAAATATACAAATTAAACATAAAGCGCTAAAAAAAAACAAAAAATAGTAAAATGTTATATATATGATAATTTTAGTTTCTATGAATGTTTATTTTTGTTTGTATCTGCATATTTATCAGCGTATATTACAGCATACAAAATCTTATATGCGTCATACAAAATATAGCATACAAAATTCTCATCACTAATCATATAGCAGGAAAGTAGGTAGGAATTTTTGAGACAGGGGGTAGCCAGTGCTTTTTAATGCAAAAAATGTAATATACCACAATGTTAGCGTTTTGAACATTATAAATAGTTTTAAAAAACTATAAATTTTAAATTTTTTGTTTTGATTCTTCTAATCAAAAAAAATCGCTGCACAAATAAAGGAATCCGCCCCCACAAATTTCAGCGTATTTTTTTTTTTATGAGGGGTACACCCAGCCCTACCCCCTGGCTACGCTACAGTATTACTGTATAAAAACGATATTTTCTACGAAACTTTTTACCCGAACAAATTTCAATGTATTTTCTATATTGTTAATTGCAAAAAAAAAAATCCCGTTAATATATGTAGGAAAAATGCACTAAATGTTTTTAAAATATCTTCACTTACATTCTGTATATAGAAGCAAGTCCTGCACTTAACCACAACCATATCACTACCATATACAATACAAAAAAATTTTAACAGCAAAGGGAACTATACATATGCTCCCAAATGCCATTCTCTTTTTTTGAGTACTTTTTTATAAGTTAGTCTAAGAAAAAACAGAAAAAATGTGTCAAAAATAAAAATATTGCATTTACTAACAAGTTGGTATATTTTTTACATTATTGTAATTCCGTGTCGCATAATATAGATCTTCAGAGGGTTCTATTAATGCAACAAAGATAAACTTAAATCCTATAGGAACGAAAAATGCACTAGTTTTTCGCGTTTAGTAAAATTAATATTTTTTTGTAAATGCCTTGTGTGGCTATCCATTTTAAAACATTGTTATTGTTTAACATGTAACTGTTGTCAATCTTGTAGTAATTTTTTTTAATTTTCTGTAAAACAAAAAGTCATTACTCATTTATTTTTGTTTCTAAAAATTTTTTACGCAGAATGTAGACATTTAATAAATTGCTTGACTCTACCATGAGTTTTTTGTTTTGTCGCGCTAGAAAAAAAGGGTGAACTCTAATAAAACAAACGTAAAATTATTTTTAACTTTTTAAAATACGTTTTGATATAATAAAGACTACTTTTTAGTATTGTGGTATTCTGAATTTATTTTTAAGTGTCTTTAAAGTGGAAAATCTGCACCTTAACAAAGTAAAATCAGAAATCTTTGTAAAAATCATCTATATTTCTACTATATAGTAAACAACTGTTCTAATACAACACTTAAGTTTATATCACTAGTCGAACTGCAGTACTCTTACTGTATCCTTCATTTATTGCATCATTATCTCATGCATATATTTTAATAACAATTTATTACATGGCATATTAATAATGACAATCCTGCTATAGCTTTTTTGTTTTCTTTATACTTATAATTTTTTAGCGTTTTTTGCACCTATCTTCGTCATCTCGAGCAGCCTTACACATAAAAGAAATTCGAGAGTTTCGCCCTTGGCACAGAGGTTTTGAAAAGGGCACGTTTGTGTTATTATAAGTGTTTCGTGCACTACCCGTGTTAAAATACGGACAATAAAAACCTTTAAAACGCGAATTCAAAGGCCACAGCCTCTCCCCTGTAAGCCTTTATACCCTATGAAAATTATTTAAATGTCGTATTTTTTAATGTAACTCGCATGATTGTTTTATAGGGTTGCCAAGTCAAATTCTTGTATATAACAAAGCTGAAAAAACAATACACGAAATTTGAAAGATTATCAATAAATATAAAAATACAAAAAATTCTTAAAAAATGCTTAATATAGTATCATACATATAAAAGATGAATAAACAGAAAACTTGAACTTTAAAAATAATGCTACAATTCAAGCTCTGCTAGCCTACAAATATCCATGTCTTAAACTATTTTTTAAGGAACCTTTTTTTGC
Organism: Agrenia bidenticulata; assembly: GCA_034694785.1. NCBI lineage: Eukaryota > Metazoa > Arthropoda > Collembola > Entomobryomorpha > Isotomidae > Agrenia > Agrenia bidenticulata. Next base: position 8,216 of record JAQFYM010001421.1, on the reverse strand, counting down.
CGTTATATATTGTATTTTAGATCAAGAAAATATATGACACGAATTCTTTAATTGTCTTGTAATTTACATTTGTTGTGTTCGTATTGTAGAAATACATCTCTGAGAAAAAACATTTTTATTGATGTGAGCTTAATGTAGCTCATTTTGTTTATGTTTAACAAAATACCTATTTATTTGACACAATTTTTTTATTTACCCCTAGTTTTGGCACGGTATTAATTTTATTTGCAGGAACCTTCCTAGGCATACAAATAGTAAATAATGCTAAATAGCTGCCTCTTAAAAACCCTGTTAATAATTATCTGAAAATTATTTTTACTCTTTGGTATGGTTAAGTACATAACGTTTGAAGATTTTCTTTTTGTTTTTTTTTTTGCGTATTATTTCTAATTTTCTTGTATGTCTTTTGGTTTTAGTATGCAATCTTTCAGTCTGTGATTTTTGAAATTTTGTTTGTATGCTTAATTTTAGTTTTTGAGGATGATTTATGTTTGATTTTGCAAAAAAAAAAATGGAATTGGGATTTCATTGTAGTATTAAATACCTAAATGCAGCGCGGAACATGCGTGGTGTGTAAAATGGGCATTGCCAACATATTTTGCATATCAAAAGGGTTTTATATATATTTTGTGCATCCTTCAAAGTATACAAAAGATAGAAAAACTATTAATATTTTAACAAAATTTGTATTTTTTCTACAAAATGTTTTTTATAATGTTGACTTAGTCATTTATAATTTTTTTTACGATATAACTTTTAATTATACAAAATCTATTGCGAATCTATGTTTTATGTCATATTTTTAGAGCATGTGCATTGTCCATTGCAATATGGCGTTAAAAGATCGTAAAATGTTAAATTTTAATAAAAACAACCAATTCTTTTAAAGTTTCTATGCATTATCTATGTTGGTGTCGGACAATACATTGTCCGCCTTCTTTAGACCAAAAAGCATTAAATGGCATGGCAAAGCTTAATATAGCGATTTCACACGCGCTACGTGTATTTGCAGAAGTTTTGGACAGTTTGCGCTATTCAAATCTAGTTTTAAGTGTCTAAATAGCACTCTAAATACATGGTTGAAGTTTGATGTATTTGACAGCTAAACATGGAAGAACTGATAGATTAAATGAAATTTAATTATGAAACATGATTTATGATTAATTGTGTTTCAAATTGTAAGCTATATAAGCGATGTTATAAATAAATATGCGTAGGTTTAAATGGTTTCTTGTAGCCAGTTAACAGTTAACCAAGGGTCATCCAAAAATCTATTAATCTTTTTTTTTTGATTTCTTAATACAATTTTTAATATGGTGTATTATTTAATTGTATATTCAAAATAAAAAGAAGAACAATAAAAAGACAGAAAGAAAGCTTAATCACATACGACAATTTTGCGTAAACCATCATATAATAATTCAAAAAAGCGCACCCGATGCTTTTGTAACAAAATGATCTGAATTTTGCTTTAAAAGATGGAGGAACTTAATTTTATTACGAATTTACATAAAAGTATTTTAAAGACGTCAAATATACAAAAATTTTCTGAATATCAAAATTTTTACGTTCGAACAAGTATCATAAAATACAACAAAATTTTCGAGTGTATACATTGTTTTATCGATTCATACAGATACGATTAACATGAAAATAATAAAGGAACATTAAATATATGTTTCATTTTTAAACATCATGTGATTGTTTCTTTTTATCTTATATTGTATTTATAATTGTTGAAAATCCTTTTTATCTACAATATATCAATGACTAACGTTTTTTAGGATGTATACGGCGATTTTCCTTTTATGTCAACAAATTTTAGATTTGTCTTGGTTTTCTACTGATTCCAACGCGGATGTATACATTCAATATGTTATATATTTTAGTGAGATTCTTTTGATAGAATTTCTCATTGCATTGATTAACGTTACAAAATATGTGATACTGTGTTCCCTAGACAATAAAGCGTGCGTATTTTATTTATATATAATGCGTTTTCAGACTTAATTTAAATATAGTACTTTTTGGCAGTATTTTCTATGCATTAAAATAATATTTTTTTACTTTAATTTTACCACAATTATCTCTAAAAATGGCAAATGGAAAGTCTCAAACTACACAAATATAAAGTGATATTTTACCAATATTTTATCCGAAAGCATGTGTATTAGAATAGCATAATCTTTCATTCTTATGCACAGTATTGTATTTGCCAAACAGTTACTCCTAGCATAAAAATGCAGCTTAGCACTACACTTCCACAGTCATTATTTGCTTTTTTTTTTAGTTTTATATTTATTATACATTATGTTGATCTATAAATAGTTTTGTTTTAGGCATTTAAACTATATTGTATATGCATTTTAATCTCCTTTAACTTTATCGGGTCTAATTTTCATTTCAATGTATGTATTTATACAAAATTCTTTATATGAATGCGCATATCGTTTAACAAACTAATATAAACTTACGCAGATTTATATTTCCACTTATTTAAATCAACTGTTTTGTCGTTTTTTTATAAGTTTATAATTAAAGCGTGTTTTGTATATAGTGCGCACGTCTTATTATGGAAGAAACACAGTAGCATTTTTTTTATTTTTTTACCGAGGTAAAATACACTATTTTTTATGTAATAATTTGTTTAATAAGTTTATATATACAGTAAAAATTTATATTTACCAATAAAAAATAAGTTTATACTCTAATAACATATGTATGCTATGTTTAAAGCCGTTCTTTATAAAAGGGCTTTTTATAGTAATAGTTTCTCAAAAAACAATATTTTCACCCGCCTGTTTTCAATTACTTTTTATAAAGCATTTACTAGTATTTGCATTTTATATTCTAACAGTTTTTAGCGTTATTTGCATGTTTTTTAACACTTTATAGCATTTACGACACTTCTTTTGCTACAAAATAATATTGCAGTTTTAGGACGTTCTAAAGGTCCAATTTGTTTTGTTTATGTTTATACGCAATAGGCAACTATTCATCGAAGAGAAAGACACATATTGTTTTTATAATGCGTTTTTGACATTTGTTCACCGTAGGATAGTTTTTAAAATGGCTATTTTTTTTACTCTTATATGCGCCATGATAACTAAGAATGTCATTATATTCTCCCTTTTAAATAACAAAATAGAATTAAAAACAGTAAAAAACGAACAGGAGCATAAAGATAAAGTAAAAGTGTTGCAAAATACATATTTAAAACGTTTTTTCATGTGATGAGAATAATCCGCCTATTTTTTTGTAAAATTTTTGTTTAGGTGATCAATATAGATTAACTGACGTAACACCGCTGTCATGTCGTAAATGCATACATTTACTGCATAAACCTATATCCTGTGTATTTGATAGCTTGCTTTTTGCGTTTTGCTTTTAAAATACGTTAAAATGTCTAAAAACAACTACGAATGCGCTAAGTTGTCTATTATAGCGCTTTTTATGTATCTGATACAGCTATTAATGTATTTCTAGCTGTTATAGTTCATCACAGAGACTAATCAATCATCAAGTTCTATTTTTTTATGCGTGCGTATTAAATTTTTTTGTCCATGACACACGCAAACTTTTTTTCTTAACAAGATCACTATATTGCATTTTTTTACTCGCGGTTTGGACACACAATGTTTTTTTAACACTAATTTGTTATCCAAAGATTTATCAAAAGCAGTGTTGGATTGCTAAATTTTTTTGAAGAGGGGGGGGGGGCGGAAATTTTTTTTTCAATAATTTCAATGGGCATATAAAAAAACAACCTCATATATATTAAATGTTAAAAATTAATATAATAACGAATATCTATTTTTGTTCTTGGATTATAAAAAAATATTTAAAGATATTTTTATTTTATTTTTATCTCCTAAATAAAGATAAATAAGGCTTATTTAAATTTTAACATAGAAAAAACAGCAAAATTTTTTATGCGTGGAGCTGCAGTATATACAGTAAAATATATATAGTATAGGAGCAAATATATTGGAACTTTTCAATTTCAAAAAAAAACACAAAAGTTTTAGTATAATAATTTTAACATGTAAAAAAAGGCAGAAATACTGTACTCGACTACATAAATGATTTAAAAATATGTAAAGAAACTAGCTTTTCTTATAGTATTTTTGTTTAAAAATTAAGTGGCATCGTTCCATAAAATAATCATTATAAAAAAATTGTATCCGAAAAAGAAAACTCATCTTATAACTTTATTTATTGCGAAAAATTGCGAAAAATTGCTAAAAAATTGCGAAAAGTAGAATAAAAACGTAAAATGGGTGTAAGCAAACTACATGTGAAGGTTGTATTAAATTCTTTCCGCGATAACTTCAATAGGCTCGAAGACGTTGGAGATTGGGTTTTTCTCCCTTGAATAAAAAATAAATAGTAAACACACGCTTAGCGTATGTTAGCAAACTACTACTACGCAACGCAATAGTTTATATTGCAGTTTTATTCTTAATTTACAGTAGATTCAGTTTTGTGTCCAAATTGAAATATATGCTACAATATCAGACTGTTGCAGTAAAAAAAGAAATGCATTATGGCGTTAACATAATACACAAATCTTAAATATATATTAATTTGATTAAAAAAAAAATAACTTTAAAATTAGAAAATCTTAAAATACTAGCTTTTATAAATGTTTTTTTCGCAGTATGCTTTTTTGCAACTTGTGTTATGTATTATCTTTTTAGTGGTAAAAATGTGTTACTATCCCATTTTTAGTAATAAATTTGTCTTATTTTTTTTGACCGCTCCCAAAATATGTTTTAAATGCTGCTTTCCGAATATTAATAATAATTAAAAAACGTAAAAAAAACAGAAAGACAGCGCTTCTGATATTGTTACTGTGTTTAATGTGTTATATTAATTACATATGCAATATTTCTTCATGTTTGTTGTATCATGTTAACGTAATTAATACCAACATTTTTTTTTCACACCCAAAAAAAATTGTTAATTTTTTCATTTAACAAAAAAAAAACCGTAAGTATTTTGTTATATATACGTACTTCCCGTGTATTTTTGCATGTTTTAAACGTAGAAAAAGGCATAAAATGCAGCCTTATCTATGTAGCGTGCATAAAATATTTGAATATAATTAGTGGTGCAAAATGTAGCGATTTACAAAAAAAAGCCAAAAAGTACACAATATCAACACAGTGACGCAACAGGTGTTAGTTTTTTTTATTATAAAGAAGTCAATGTTCTACTAAAAAATTTACTTTTATTTTTTTTTATATTCGTCGCGATCTATTCTGTAAATTACAAAAAAAACGGTGTTTTCTAGTTGAATTTGTTATAAAACATTTTATTATATATTTGAATTTAAGCTTTTTGTTTTATAATATAAACAAATAATAAGTATTTTTTTCGAAATTTTATTTTTCATTTAAAAAACATAAGGTTTTTTTTTTTTTTGCTTTTTGCAACTCAAATTAAATTCTGTTTTACAACGTCCTAAAGACAACACAAAGCAATTTATATATGTTTATTTAGTAGTTTACAGTCGTTCGTACACGTCTTTGAATTTTCGTGTATTGTGAAGTTTAGTTTTGCTTTTTCTGTTGTTTTGTATATATCGTTTTATTCTTAGATTTCATTACACATAAAAAAGTCGTATATTTAATCCGTATGATATGATTACGAAAAAAATAAATATTATGCAGTAAAACTTACACTATAAACTTATTCTAGGTGATATTAAACTATTATTATTTTTTAAGTGAAATATGTTGTGTCAGCAGCATATACAAAAAACTTGCAGAGATGTGTTTTTTTCTCATGCGATCTAGAGTAAATAAGCAACGTGTCTTATGGTAAGAAATACTTTAAGCATATATTAAATACCATGAATTACAAAAAACATGCATGTGATTTATAAGAACAAAAGCTATAGCAACATTGTTTTTTTATTTTAGAAATAGAGGTGTCACTTGACTTTTTTTCTGTATGTCGTTACTAACAGAGAACTGCTTTGTTTCTCAATATTTTTTTAAGCGTAATAATATTGTGACTTTACATAGTGAAACCACAGCAACAGAACCGTAGGGTATAAATGTTACTCTGTGTACAGTCACTTATAGATTTTTGTTTGATTTTTAAGCTTTTTTTTTCGAATTTTGAGATGAATTAAATATATAATTGAATATTTTAGATAAAAAACATACTCACAAGAATATTTGGCTTACGGAATGGTATATTATTGTATAAGCATATATTACTAGAAAATAAAGATTTGTTGTTATTATATATATGTGATAAAATTTATAATCCTCGATTAAAATGAAGGTGAGATAAAAAACGTAGTAAAACTTAAATAAACTGTTTATTTGAAAAGTGGTTCTAGCAAAAAATAAAAGCAAACATAACCGTATATTTTTGGTACATAATCATTTTAGTGGTTTTTAAAAACGTTTATACACGAAAATATGAATCTTGTGTTAAGATGTACACTTTCATGTTTTTACTGTTTTTTCTGTCTTTATTGATGTACAAAAAAAATTACCAAGTATGTAGTCGTTTGTTTAAATACCATATAAGCAACGTCTTTTGCATTTATAAAACAAAAAGTTTTTTTTCGGATACGTTGCATATATACTTTTGCTCATTTATATGTAAAAGCACGTGCTAAAAAAAAAAAAAATCAATGTGTTCACATATTCTTTCTACAACACTTTATATTGTTTTGCTGGGCAATTTTGTAGTCACGCAAACAACGCATTTAAAATAGAAAGAAAAATTTATTTTAAAGCTGCCGAATACAAAATCGCATTCTATAAACACGTAATGTATAAACGGCTATATATAAGAGGTTTTATCGACAAAAATACTAAGAAATTGTTTTTTTGCCGAATATTATGCAAGCAAATAAAGCTTTGTTATATTTTTTTGGGTAGATTTTACAGAAAAATATCACTAATAAAAGATCTTTTTAAATAAATTTTCTGTTGCTGGAAAGCCTCTATATATTAGAATATTTTTTTAATGCAAATATATATATATATAACACGCAGTAATATCTTTGTTACAATGCATAGACAAAAGTGTGTGTTCGTTCGATTGTAAATTGCATACAAATTTTTCTTTATAAAAACTTAGTCTCAAACTCCCATAATGGTGTATTAATATTTTAAATAACTTTTAAATTGTAAAAAGGTTTAAAACCTTTCTAATTGCCGTCTGCATCAGTTACACTTCGTTTCTGCATGGTTTTTTATTTTAATTATGTCTTATGATCATGTTGCTGTTGTACAACAAAAAAATTAGCTTAACTATTATCTAAGCTAATATTTGCTCATTCTAGGTGTATTTACGTTTTTATTTGACAAAAAAATATATGCTGTAGCATGGCGTTTTGACTTAAAGTATTACATGATCAGAGTAAAAAACTTTAAAAATTTCCTTTAATATTTTCCAATAATTTAAGGAAAATTTTGTTCTAAATTATTGATTACTACATAATTACGCAAAACTAAAAAAATTGTAATAAGCACTTGTAAATATGAAAATTGTTGCTTTTAAAAAAAAAACTATGTATTTTTTGATCCCCTATATAGTTGGTTTTTGTAAAATATGGTATCAGAAAAAACACGTTTGCCCACGATAATCAATAAATCGCTATAAAGAATATACTTGCAATAGTAAAATTAGCCAAAAATTATAGAATTGTGCGGTCTTAATACGATGGAGACGTTAAATGCGAGACATTAGTTGAAAAGAAGTTTTTTTGCTGCCCTGTGTATACTGAACTAATAATAAAAAAATAAAAAGCTGCAAAAAAGCAAAACTTAATAACTGAAAAAATAAAATTTGTTTTTCTAATGCTTTTTGCACACTTGATGTACTATTCACGTGTTCTTTTGAGAGTTTGGGCAACAAAATTACTTAATCGCTTAATTCTTAAAAGTTTATCCAATTCGCACTATTTAAGAAACGTACATTAAACACATACTTATGTATAGCATAACTTTGAATTATAGTGAAAAAAATTTTTGGCGTCGTTTCGTTTATATATATAATTGAAAAATATAAAAGTTCTGTAGGCATGTTCAATTCCTCTTTACTTAGTAATTTCCTAATGTGAACTAAATAAAATGATATATATATACGTGTTTCATGTGTTTACTTTGTACTAATTAAAACCCCGCAGTTACATTTCAATCTCTGCATGCAGTTTATGATTGAAATTTCCCTAAAAGCGGCTCGTG
>JAQFYM010001420.1:0-34080 GCA_034694785.1 Agrenia bidenticulata | reverse complement strand
AGGTTTGGAATACAAATGAAAAGAGAAAATTTCACAGTAGGTGAGCAGGTGCGAGTGACGAAAAATGAAAACCTTGGCCGGAACTAGACAAACGAAAAATGAAGATTTTTAAACAATGGAATAATTATAAGAAAAATTGGTGAAAGTAGCTTCTTAGTAAAGATGGAGAATGGGAAAATTTTAAAGAAAACATATAAAGATAATATGAAAATATATGTGCTGGAAAATAGAAGTAGTGAGACTCCGTCTAAAGAGAGAGATGTCGTATAAATAATTGGATTTATTTACCCCTTAGTTAATTAAATCACATAAAGTAATTTAAACACTGTAAAATACATTTATTGACACCTAAAAAGATTAAATAATACGTAATAAAATAAAAAATATGACATAATATATTTAGTTGCATTTTTAAATCTTTTTTATTTTGCAACAATTTACAGGGAAAAATCAAATGGGCTGTACAAATGTACGCATACTAGGGCCTCCCTTCCCCGGGTACCCGGGTGGTTGACAAAAAAAGCAAGTTTTATTACCCCGGGTTTTTTGGCGTTTTCGGGGTTTTTGGGGTTTTCGGGGATAAAGACAATTTTAAGCGTTTAAAATACAGTTAAAAGTTTTTTTCCGTGCAAAAATTGGTAGTTTTTTATAATATCTTGTAACAAAGATGATTTATATAAATAATCTCCTTTAAAGACTTACATATACAAAAAATCTTGTCAAAAAAGTGGAATATTGTACAGGAACGGCGTTTTTGAGTTCAGTTTTGTTAACTTATTATAAAACTTTAAGTTGTTTGTTAAAAGTATAACAATTTTGTTTTAATTTTCTATATTTTTTACTGTGTTATAAAAACTTATTCCAACGCAAAAACTACATGCAATAAAAAGAAAAACACTAGTTTTAATAGTTTTTCTGCATGTTGTTTAACGGCTTATTTTATAAATTATAAATACTTAAGCATTTTTTTTTATAAGTTACAATTGGTTAAAGATAAGCAAAACTATTGTAAAATTTTTGTATACGATTGTTTAGTAGCAGTTCGTATATATATGTCAAAAAAATTTCCTTTTTAATATTTCGAGACAAAACCACCTGTTAGTCTTATATATACAAGAGTTAAAACTTTAATACAGGATATGCAAAACAAACTCTGTTTTTTTGTTAAAAAAAACTTGTTAAGCACATATACTCTTTACTAATAACACCATAAAAAGGTACATAATAGTATTTTACTGCATTTTTCTTCCTTTTTCTATCTGAAAAAAACTAAAAACAGGTGTATATTGTTAAAAAACAAAAAGTTTTGAATGTATTTTTTTATAAATTTAAGTTACTTCTTAGTTTAACAGAAAAAAATAGCATGCCATTACTATTGTCATATATTTAAATATCGCATATTTTGCGACAATTTGTGTTCTACGTAATCATTGCTTTGTATAAAAATAGCTGCTTATTTATGCAAAAAAGCTTTTTTGGGCAAATTTTCTACTTTATAAGATCTTAATTACATTAATTCGTAAACACGGTTAAAAAAATGCCATATTGAAACACAGTAAAAAAAAATTATACACATACTTTTTTGTGCTTACCTTTGTATAAAAGAAAGAAAACTTAACTCAGTAAAAGTTTGTGTTCTTGCAAAGGTTATATGATATTATATCCTATTTAACAGTGATGTTGCACTTTTTTATTTTATTTTTTTATACGTGTAGGGGATTTTTTTTCATTTGTTGTAGATGCAGTAAAAACTTTATTAAAAAATACAACATACATTTTTTGACATTTTATATACAAGGTAAAAATCACAATTATGTTTCTAAAAGTATAAGAACGTAAAATAAAAAAAAATGCGAAAAAAAGAGTGCAAAAAAGCTGTACTTAAATTAAATATAATAATTAAATTTTTTAATGATTTTATTATGTATTGCATGTCTATTTTGCTATTTTTGTAAGCATAAAGATGTTTATAGCAAAAAAAATATACATAAAAAGATTACGCTTAAATATATTTGCAATTAAACTACAACTTATAGGTAATTACTATTTGTTTATGCTAGTGTAATGCCGAAAAAATCATCTATATGCTTTTTATAAATTTAATTATTAAATATATGATATTCAAAATACAGATTTTAACATAAAAACAGCTTTTTTGTCTATTAGGCAATGTTTAATATTTTGTAACATATATTCTATAGGTTTTTATGACTTTATTGCTTTTTGGTTGTTTTACAACTGCTTTAAATGCAAAACATCATTAAAAACAAGTATGATTTTGTGCTTTTTAAAATAATATTTGACATTATAAAAAACCGATTTTAAAACGCGAAAAACTTTTTGTAAATCCCGGGTATATCTCCGGGTACCCGGGTATATAATTTTTTGCCTTTTTTACCCCCGGGGAAAACAGTCCCCAGTGAATTGGAGGCCCTAACTAATACCCTTTTTACAACTCTTGTAAACCGTTTTCTAAAAAAAAAAAAACTGACAAATGCGTGTTAAATTTATTTATATGACTATAGAATTTATCATAGTTGTACATAATTTAACCTTTAAAAATGTTTACTTGTAGCTGTACAACAACATATGAGATTTATATACACAATACGATATAGTTTAAGTCTATATTTATCTCATATTATGTGGCATAGTGCAAATCTGTAATAATAAATATATCTTATGACATTATACTGGTATGAACACTATGATTACGATATCCTTGTTGTTATATGTCTTCTTTCTTTATTGATTATGTTAATTCTATGTATTTATATTTAGAATGTATAATGAAAATGTTCGCGTTATATTTAGATTTTATTTTCGTAAAAAAAATTATTTATTATTAAGTATTATACTTAATTTTGCAATTTAAAAAAGTTTCGTTGTCAATTGCTCGGAGTTTCATCTTGCTATATAATTTTAAATGGAATTTTTATTTTTTTCATCCATCAAAATCGAAAATCGTTGTGCATTTTGGCATAAAAAAAAATTGTTTTACACATGAAACATTTTTTAAAATACAAAAAACGTGCCCCAATTGTTTTTTGTAATCATTGATGAAACTGTCAAAAATATTTTTTTTTATAATTTTTAAGATGCTTTTAGCGTATATCAAGTTTATTATGTAGACATTTAATTATGTCTAGTATATTTTTCATTTTTATCCATTAGTAATGCATTATCAGTTAGTTCGAGGACTGTAATTTATTCTATTGGCTAAATATTAGATTCACGTTACGTTTTTATCTATCAATTTTATTCAAAAGTTTTATTGTATCTTTTTTTGACTTTTTTGGATATTTTTTTTTATCAAAAACTATTTAAATAATTTTTACCCCATCATATCACTATGTTGTTACATATTTTTCTTTCTCTCATAAAATCCAATAAAGAAGTTCCTAAGTTGGTTCCTCTCTACAGTGAGAATTCACAGGAAAGAACTGAAGAGCAAAAAAAAGACATTGAAGAAATATTGAGATGTATGCCGGAGAATGCTTTTGATAATTTGATCGCAATAGTTGAAAGTATGGAGATAGACAATCCACCGACGAACGATCCTGCACAGGGCAGCAGCAGAGAACAACCTCCGGTAAAGTACAAGTTACTATTTCATTACAATCCTTTCTTTTCTCACATTAAAAATGTCGAAACTGAATACTCTAGTAAAGAAGAAGCTAAGATTGCGGTTCTTAATGAAAATACAATCTATCAATATAAAGTAGATGATAAACTAGTCTGTTTTCTGATTATCTCTCATGAATTATTTTATCGGCAAGGTCTTCCCAGTACAAATTTTTTTAACACACCAGTAATTTATTTGTCAAGTGTTTATATGAATGAAAATGCAGATAAGAAAGTGTATGCCTGTAAATTAGTAAAGGAAAGTGTTAAAGACTTTTACAAGCATCAAAAAGGCATGATAGAAAATGCAAATATAAGAAAAATGGCCTTTTACAAGCCAGATTCGTGTTCTGAAACTACGACAGTTTCAGATCCTAATAATGACTTGAAAGTGCAAAGTGATATGGGCGAAAAATTAAGCTATGGACTCGAAGCTTTCCCTTATACGGCACCGATTGAGCGTGGTTCATTTATGGATACTGATTTAATAATTACATTTGATATTATTCCTGAAGATGAGGATATGAGTGAAGAGTATGCCTTATACTACTTAATGGGATTTACTAAGGCTGTTGGCAATCACGGAGGACCCATAATTTACGAAAACGAATTAAATCTAATTGATGAGCTAAAAGATCTTGAAACAGCCAGGAAAGACGTAATAAGTGGTAGAAGAAGCGGATATAGATTCTGTATGTTTGCGAAATATGAAGATTTTGTGAAAACTGAATTTGAAATAGAAGCAAACATAAAAAATTTAAACATAACGGAAAAGAAAGAATGGAAAAGACTAGTCAAGAATGGTAAAGAATTGAAACAGGGCTTACAAAAAAATCAAAAAAAGGCTGAGATGAAAAAAGCGGAAAAGATTAAAAGAGAGGAAGAGATGAAAAGAGAGGAAGATTTGAAAAGAGAGAGTGAGGAAGAGGAGAAAAAGGAGAATGAGAGAAAAATTGACGAAAAACTACAAAAGGCCAAACCTTTAGACACGACTTACAATGATTTAAAAGATAGTATTGCACAAGCTAACCATATTGCTAATACGTTGGAAAAAAATCAACCAAACGAACAGAGAAAAAGAGTGTTCGACCAGTATAAAAAAGAAGGAGTTAACGACCAGAAAAGAAGAAAATGAATGAAATATAAGGAATAAAGTTTCTTTTGAATTATTTCCATTTGTTTTTGATGATGTAAAATGTGCATCTGCCATTCTTAAAAAAATCTAAGTTACAGTTAGTACCTGCCATGCACTTTACCTAAAAAACTGTACCGTTCGGGTAACATACTGATTATTTTTTTGTTGTGATACAATAGTTGCCGTACTGCTAAGGTATGAGGCACAACCTCTGCTCGAAATATGTAACATGCCCCAACAAATCTGCAGTATGAAAATCTCAAAGGTGTGTTTTGACTTTATTAAAGAGACAAGAAAGTGGAACTTGTGTAATTTTGTATGATAAAACACGTAAATTTTGAGAAAGTAGAAAGTAGAAAGTTTATTTAATTATTTATTTATTTATTTATATATTTGTATGGTAAACATTTTGATACATACACTTATAGTATAGCAAAAAACATATTTAGACTTAAGAATAGATCTAAAATTTTTATCTAAAAATACAATAACGTTTTATCGATGAAATAATGTATAAAGTAACACATTTTAGTAGTTCAAAGTTTTATAAGTAAAGGAAACACTTATTTTTATACAATAATCCGCTTAAACTATTTAGCATTTTTTTAACTGGTGTGTATGACGGTTGTCCGTGCTCAGAAAATGTGTATTGCAAAAAAAAAAAGATTTACATTTGTGGCCTAGCATCACCATATAAAATGCTTTTGTTATTTTTATTGAAGATGTAAAATAAATATTAACGAACAATCTAAATCCCAAAACGCAAACAATTAATTAACTACATGTATTGTCATGCATTTTATAAAAATAAAATCACATTCTGTGCATTGTAAAACTCATATGGGCTATCCTTTTTTATAATTAAATAACTACCATACAAATATAAAACCTTTAGATTTATCAGGATAAATTTTTTCGTTAACCCTCGGGTCGTTAAAACAAATAAAAAATTTTTTATCTGATGAATTTAATGGCGGATATCATCAGGGGTGATATCCAAAAAAAATCTAGGGGGGCTCGTTTTAACTTTTTTTATGGGTAGTCAACCCACTGCAAAAAATTTTTTGTTTATATTGGTACATTGTATATTCAAAAAAATTAATTTTTTTTGTGCAGCTTTATGTGCATGTAATTTTATATTTGTATTGCAATAGTGTCAACACACATGCGTTCTGTTTATATACTTGACACCTCATTTTCAAAGAAAATACAACACAAGAGTTACAAAAAAACACTTATAATAGTATTTAAATGTTTTTATGTCGATTTTAAAAGTCGAATGCCATATTGTCAATAAAAAATCTATTAAGCAGAAGTTTACATGTTTTTATTACATAAAATATTTTAAAAGTGACAAAAAGCAAATCTTTCAGAACTATACAGTATAAAAAAGACTTAAAAACAAAAATTAAGTTTGTTTTTAGACTTTTTGATGTATTTAAATGCAGGGATACTACAAAACAAAGTTTATGCAAATATTTTGTATAATTTGGCAACATTTTTTAATCTTTTATAAATGACAGCTACTATTTGGCAAAAAAATTGACTTTTTGTCCTATAAAATACCGCCTTTAAACTAAGTCAAGTTAATTTTTTTAGTCATATCTGTTACAGATATATAGGATATTCTTTAAAAACCCTACAAAAAGATATTTCCCCCCTCAATAAAATATTATCGCTTTGATTTATATTAAGATAAATATTTTTCAATATGGAATTGTTAGTTTGCTTTTTTAACAGACATAACCTGGTTTTTACGCTTGGAAAAATAATTAACAAAACAACATATCCATAATAAACACGCGTATAAGACGCCATTATAAACACAAATCTCATGGTTGGCGGGTCGATAAAATGTATGTAAAATTATTAAATTTAATGTTTAAAAACTTTTTGTAGATGAATTAAATGACGGACTAAACATATTTTACTATAGTAAATGTATCAAAAAAAAGTAAGAAGAAAACGACTATTTTATTGAAATTGTGGTTTGGGTTTACCATTTAATAATTCTGCATATACATATCTACAAAAAGCGGCCATTTTGTTGGCTTATATGTTAATTTAAATGGTGTGAAAGCTTAAGAAAGCGGAAATCTTGGACATTTTTGTATCGAAATATATTTTGAAAACTCTTAATCTGTGTGACATAAAAATTGATAACACCTTTACAGGAAATTGCATATGCGTATCACCCTCTGCGAAAAGTAGATCTTATAGTTTTCCGATGTTGAACGCTGCTTATAATCGGCAGACAAAGCTAACTTGAGATTTTTTTAAAAGTAATTGACTTATGCAAAATTTAATTAAAAAACAACCTGTAACAAACCAAAACAATTTGAACTCTAAGCGCAATTACCTGCAATATATGGCAATATGACAATACAATGCTCCTTTAACAACAACTTACTATACAGCATACAGGAAGAGATCAAACGAACTTTTTTAGGTTAATATTGTTCTTGTCACTGTTTATGGTTCTTACATGCATAAAAGACTTATATCCTATTTGCTACAAAGTATAATTTGCTTAATATAGATCAGCAAACTAACTTTGGGTATATTCTTTTTTAAAATATCGTTTTCAAGCATAGATAATTACAATGTATACGTAAATGATATAGATAATCAGGCATCGCGAAAAAGTCATTATGCCTTTATAATGTACTGGAACGCAGTCTAGCTTTGTATTTAACGGGCGTTTATGATACAATAAAGCATATATTACGTAAATTTCTAGCATAAGGATAAGTATTGTTAGAAAAACGTGCTTTATGTTTTTTTTAGAAGTATTTTGTACAACTTTATCTTAAGAAAGCAGGTCTAATTTTTTTTTCTAACATACTTAATTATTTGCATAGAAAACCCTGAAAGGTTCGTATACTTTGGTAGGCTATTGTAGCCTTTCTTGCGTATTACTTTTTTGCATGTAACACGTGACTGGCCGTAAATTATCTAACATTTGCCCCCTTAAGTTCGAAATAATCTATTTAAAAAAAGTATAAGCTACTAAATGTGTAGTAAAAATTATTTTTTGCCACTTATGCTGCGTTACAGCTTATAATAATTTGCAATTGTTTTTCATTTAACAAACAAAAACATGAGTTACACGCGGCAACAAAAAAAAATTATGGTGCACTGTTGACAAGGTAAATCTAAAGAAAAATAATTTTATTAACTCATGTTTACTAGAAAGTATGTTCATTATAACAAACAAAATAAATTCAGTATTAAAAACTAGCCATCAATTTGACTGATAACTATATTAATAAAATTCATTCTATATATATATTCATATATCAAAACTTACTAACAAATAGTTTTTTTCTTTGATATTTATTTTACTCTAGAAAAAAAATTTCGAACCGTAAACAGGCTTATTATTTGATATAAAACGTAAAAGGATTCCAACATAAAATGGCTATGATATACTAAAAACTTCAAAATGTGCAATTTTACATTAATAAAACAAACTTTACGGTTTTTTGCGCAAAAAATTTTACATCAAACAATTTTTAGTTCATAAGGCAATTATAGTTGTAGAAAAACTCAATTCCGAAGAAAAAAGACAATACAAGTAAAAAAAAATAATATGAATTCGTACATAAACCATGTTAGTATTTCGAAAAATTCCTATGTAGTTCTATAAATAGTGGTTTTGAAAAGTTCTTACAAATAACATATTTTTAGGTAATTTTTCATTATTGAGTTTGTCACTTTTTTACTGTTTTTTGCGCTTTGTGTGTAAGTTGTTATGATCCATGTGTGTCAGAAGGACAGAAATATAAAATATGACAATTATAGTGTGTTGTTTTGCAAACGTTACAAGTAATGACAATTTGTGTTGAATGTATGTCTGTAACTTATTTTTTGGCCATTTTTTGTATGTTTCTATTATCACCAACAGAGTTTTTACATATTTTTTTACGTAGTAAAAGTAGTTAATTCTATCCGCTTCTACAAGTTTTATATTATATACATTAATTATAGTTTTTTGTGTCTATGAACGCTTTTTTACGTGGCCTCGCGTCGAAATCGTTTTCAGGATCGTTTATAAACCAAACGGCATTTCCCGCATTCAAAGTAGCAAAAACCTCAAAAAAAAAAAATTAGTACAAAAAATAGAAAACAGTAACAAAATAGTAAGTATATATAAGGTGGCTTACATACAAAAAGTCTAAAACATTAAGTGAAAAATTTCTCTGTATAACAAGAAAAAAATTAAAGGGATGTAATTGTATAAAAAAAAATCAGAAGGGGGTCACAGCCCACCTACAGATAAGAATCAAAAATCTAGGGAAGCTAGAACCTTATGTAGCGATTTAGCCCCGGGTATCAGGAATTAGCAATATGGTATGGTAAGCGGGGGACAACTGTATTTTTATAGTTCTGCCTGTTATTTTCATTATAGCCATGGCCTTACAAAATTCAAGGGTTAAATACAGTTCTTTCGATTAGTGTATTTCAATATTATAGTACAGCTAATTTTTTATTTCCACGTTTATTGCAATATATTGGAAAGAAAATTATAAAATGGCATAAATCAAAGCAATACGATAATCACACAAAATTTCTAATGGGAAAAGTGTTTATGTAAAAAAATCAAATCAATACAAAAAATTAAATTTTGAAAATATATGTTGCTTAAATATTGGATTTGATAATAACAAATATAGAGGGTTTACTGAATTTTTTAGGTCAGTCAAAGCTCAAATACTATTTCATCATGTAAATTAGCATTTTATATACGTAATTCTTTGTAAATTAGCAAAAAAAGGCTTATTAATACTTTTGGCAGATTTAGGTAATTTAAAAAAATATTTGCCAATTGACCAAAATTTACGTCATTAAAACGTGAATTTATATATTTTAACAGTATATATATATATCCAACACAGAATCCGGTAAAACCAAATTTTTACATTAGTAAAAAAAAAAAAATTATAGTATTTACATTTATTACATATAATGAAAAAAAGGGACTTGAATCGAGATTATATGTTAAAATATTCTGAGCATATTATTTATTTGCGATTTTTCATATTTTTATCATTTTTTGCATTTTTATATATATAGGTAGTCGATAAGATATAATTTAAAAATTATTTTTTGTAAAAAAAAATAATTTTCTTATATCAACAAAACATTTGAAGAACTAATAATTTTAAAAATATAAATATTATTTAAACCCGATATTTTTTATAATTAAAAGTTATTCATTTGGCAGCGGATTTTAGAAGATAATATTTTTTTTTCTTAACATAGAAAATCATAATAATTGTTCTTTTTTTTTAAAAAAAAATACCCTTTTTTTACGGCCCATCTTTTAGTTTAGTGT
The DNA here is from genome assembly GCA_034694785.1 of Agrenia bidenticulata. Taxonomy (NCBI): domain Eukaryota; kingdom Metazoa; phylum Arthropoda; class Collembola; order Entomobryomorpha; family Isotomidae; genus Agrenia; species Agrenia bidenticulata. The sequence goes on along the minus strand of JAQFYM010001420.1, from coordinate 23,983 downwards.
TTTTAAGGTATTTTTGCTGTTGCTTAAATTAGAATATTTTGAAAAAAATAAATCTTTTAACATACCGTATTTATTTACTTTTAAGTCATATGAACGAGACTAAAAATGCAATTTATAGGAAAATAAATCTGCGCGGAAATGAATGCCGTAAAAGTAAAACAAATCATAATTGATTTTTAAAAGTGATATTGACTTATAGGACACTGTGATCTCACAGATATTAACCCCGTACTGCAAAATAATATTACTACATTTATTTTTTTATTTTTTGTGACTTCTAAGAAAATGTGATATATAAGACAAAAAATACAATACATATTATTGCTAAAATTTATTAAGTGTGCGGTAATTTAATCAGATCGGTTGTATTATATTTGTCTGATATTTTAGTGTTAATTATTGGAAAATGTAGGTCAGAAATTTATTAATTTTGGTTTTTTCTGGAATTTATGAACAACGTTGTTTTTTACAATCGAAATTTTATGTAACTATATATAATACAAAAAAATGCGAAAATCTATAATTTTATTGTATTTAATATTAAGCAAAAAGCTTTATTCCAATATACGAACTTTATTATCAAAAAATATATTTTTGAAATACATAGTATTTCGAAAATTTATATAAGCATTTACTTTTGCAATGTTAAAATTAGATTTTTTTACTATTTTTTTATTATTTTTGGCTTAATCCCCCCCCCCCCCCGTTTATATCAATAACTTAAAAGAACAAATATACTTATCAATATTTTTATTTCCATGTACGAGGAATAATTATATTGAAATTATAGTAAATAAAATCCACGCATATTGCGATATATTGTATTGCATTTATTGTACAAACCGATTATTTTTCGGAAGCACTGGCCATGAAGAGCAGGATAAAAATAATCCCCCCCCCCATAATGGCCATTATGGCAAAAAAAGTGAATCGATAACTAGACTCAACAACAATTTAAAATTGTTAGATTTTAAAAGCAAAAAACGTCAAACTACGAAATTATATAAAACTGCTTTTTTGCATTTTTTATCTAGAAAAAAAATAATCTGTTTTTTATTTTAACTGATGCATCCTGCGACTGTAAATATGTTAAGTAAAAGCAACTTACATTTAAAATTGCATTGTTTGCAGTATTTACAGATTTTTTTGGAAGAATATTACCGTTGGATGAAGCTAAATCGTCTTGCTTATGAATTTTAATATTTATATAAAACAAACATACAAATTACGGAATAATGGTAAAAAGCACAAACCATATATAACTACAAAAAAATATAAAATATAAAAGGAGTATGAAGTTTTGGGATGGAAATGACGAAAATATTCATATATACTCAAAAATAACCAAGGTTTGCATTATTAATATAAGTATATATTTGTGTTGGAAAAACTATATTATTATACAAGAAACACAAAAAAACTAAGCAGCTCTATACCAGGTAGGAACATCTTATCCCTCATAATTGCAGGTAAAATATTGCCATAATACAAAAGTTTCTGTTAGGGTTTGGAGCGTCTTTTTATGGCAATAATAGTCACAACTTTGCAATTTTTGTTTTGTATGTAAGAAATCAGTAATTAAATACTGATTTGCATATCTTATATTAAAAAAGTAACTTAAGGAAAGCTAAAATCAATAAGTCTTTATAACTTTAGACGGCTGTATGTGATTCACTTCATGAATATTTGCATATATAATGCAATATAGATTATGACTTATTGCATAAATACATATTGAATGTAAACTTGACCTGTGCAATTTATTCGATACTTATTTTTTTTTCTCAGGCAAGCATTTTTTATTTAAACTGTTTACAAAAGTTTTTTTTATATTTTTTTGCATATAATTTTGTAAACATATTCTTTACATGTATAGAACTCCAATAATAACGCCAAATTGAAAGCCTTGTAATAAGAGCTATAAAGTTTGATGCATAGGTTCTATTATTAATGCAAACCAGTGATTGCAGCCCGTTTTATACTTTCATAAAAACAAAAAAAAAATATGGTTTAACCGAAAAAAATATAACAAAGTCTTTATAATTTAAAGTAACAAAAGCATAAAATTAAAAGTGTAAAAGAAAAAAAAAAGCAAATGTATTGGTTGTTTTAAATTTTAATAGAAATAGTATGTTTTTTTTTCGCTGTTATAAAGCAAAATTTGCCCCTATTTAAATATGCAAAATATAAATAATAATAATAATAAAAAACTCTTAGAAAAAAAATTTTACGCCAACGCCTAGTATTTTTTTACTATAATTTAAATTTTTAAAATAAAAATTTACAGAAATGGAAAAAAAGGGTTCAGTAAATTTTTTTACAGCATAAAAAAAGCCGAGAAAATATCTAAGCAAACATAGAAAAATTATATGAATTATTTGCGCCCATCATTTTATCTCAATCCCTATTCTTGCGCAAAAAAAAATCATGCTGAGATACGAATTTTATTTTTGCCACATATATAACATTATTTTAATTTTTTTTAAATTTTATCAAAAGAGGATCCAATTAAAAATGTCTAAAAACTAAAATATTTCGCCAAGAAAAAACTATAAAATTTACTATTTTTTTGTAAAAATTGAGCCAAAAGAAGATTTTTTTATGAAATTTAACAAATTTTATGGGGAGATTTTACGCCAAGCCTTTATCAGATATAAACGTTATGACAAGACGGAAAAAGAGTTACAGGGTGGTTCTTTTTTCATACCTTTATTAGTAAACTTGTAAAAAGATGGTAACGCGAATCGTAAAATAAGTTTTTTTTTATTTTTGACAAGGGCTGACCAAATGCTTTTTAGATATTTTATTGAATTTATATTGCAATAAAAATCGGTTTATACTTTTACTTGCAATTTTTATATACATTTTTTTTAAAAATTTAGTGCAAATGCACCAGGAATACTAAAAAAACTAGATTTTTATATTTATGTATGAAAACACTTCTATACATATATAAGAGCTGTTCTTACAAATACGATAAATAATCACACAAAGATAAATATATTTTTACCCTTTCTGTCACAATTATTTGATTTTTTGGCATTTATGGTCTGCCTAACTTATAAAGATGACTGTTTGCAGCGGCGTACCCAGAAATTTTTTCAGCCCAGGGCTGGTCAGTGTTTTATACAACACAAGGTTTTAAAACACATTTTTAAAGTGGGTTATAGGGAATGCCTGATTCGCATAAACGATCGTTTTTGAGCAGCTTATTTATGACGTGGTAAACGATGTGTTATTCTAAAAATCTTAAGTGTCGTTTTCGATACACAAAAACCTTTTTTTATAAACAGTATTGATTGAAAAACAAGGGAGCGATAAAGCGTGTACTTACCATAATCAAAAATGTTTTTCACCTGTTAAAACATTTGTTAACGTTTGTACACATTTTGTCGGTCTTTTTTTATAAGGAGGTGTATGAAATAAATATTGACGTCAAAAACATTTTTATGTAGACTATCTTGCGAGGCACGGTTATTTTTATACATCTTTACTCGTTTTAAAACATTATAGAAAAAAAGTATAAAAAAAATTTCTTAAAAAGAATAAAAACTGAATTTATACGATAACAGTTATTATTCACTGTAAAACATGGTAGGACTATTTTTTTTGCCATTCTTAAATAAACTACGTTTTTCATAGAATATTTTACAAATTTTCTCCTATAAAAAAGGCATGCGTAATAAACGAAATAAAGTATACTATAATATATAGGCATGTATTTTGTAAAAAACAGACAAGCTTTGGATAAACTTGTATTATTGATTTAAAACTACCAAATCAACTTTTACATATTTTTATATTTACAGTACTTAGATTACAACGTTTTTTCGAAAAAACATTGTGTAGGCATTTTCTAGACAAGGTTAGCTTTTTTCACATTTACTTTTGTTTTTTTTATCATTAGAACTAATTTACGCAGCATTGCTTTTTTTGTTGCATGAGCACTAGAGTTGAAGATCGAGATTCGTAAGGTTCGAGATTTACATCATATTCCTACCTTCATGGAAAAATGATGGATTTTTATTTTGGGATCCTTTAAATATAAAAATGTTATAAACGTTACGTATTTTTTAAATTCAGTATTAAATAAAAAGCCAAGATCGATTTAAACTATTCCCTTAGTAACTGGCACGTAGTATAATTTAGTAATAGATCTAATGATTTTCAGGCTGGTTATTTTCACTTTTTTTGCATTTAAATCCAAGTTATATTTTTGATTATTTTTTTCTTTAATTAGTCTTTTTAATAAAGTTGCTATGCTGATTTAGTTTAATTGAAATTTCCACAAAAAAAAAAAATATTTTAATTTATAGGGAAACAAGATCGGATGTAAATCCGTATGTCAAAACAAACAATCGGGGATTCTGTAAAAAGACTCGAATCTTTATCCTTAATAAATACACTTATTTTAGTGACAACATACACAGTAGGAATATTCATCCACTATATTTGATTTTAGTTTTTTTGGTGTTAGTTTGTATAAAATATACATCTTCAAATAATATAAAACTGTAACATCGTCAATAAAAAGTTAGCAATACTATTTATCCATCGCAAAGTTAAAATAATATTTTTCACTATTCACTACCGCCTACTTTACAAAGCGTTTCATATTTGGATATAAAAAATCGCGCTTTGGTGATGTATGATCGCACTTAAGCATTTTTCACACCTTAAAATATACTGATACAAACAAAACCTTGCATTTTGCAATTTTTTTATGGCGTTTGAAATATACTATAGCTAGAATTTATGTATAGAGTATTTCTTTCTTAGTTTTCGTCGTTACTAATTTGTACTCAGAACCATTTTTTGTCTTTGAATAACATCTTTATTTGCATACAATGCAAAAAAGCCTTTCTCTAAGAGTTCAAAAATTATATAGACGCAACAGCTTAGTTCAGGAATATTAGTTTGTACGATTTTTAGGCGAAACATCATTAAATATTTCTTAAAAAAACACGCATGTTTATTACCGTAAAGACACTTTCATAAATTAAACAAAACTACACAAAATTTGTTGGCACATATACGTTTTTACGTATAGACACAAGCACTCGTTGGATACAGACAGACCCTTAATTTTTTATATAAAAATTTATATTTAAGAATTTTTAGCTTCTTTAAAAACTGCAAACAGAGACACTTGTATTATACAGGCGTTTTATTACAAGAGGTGTCCATCTTCTACAAGAAGCGTTGTTTGTCTTTATACGAGACCTGAAGTCGGTTTTGTAATCTGAAGCAACAGAACCGTTGCTTTATATGTCATAACATGTCATTTATGTACAAATTTTATGATTGCATTTTAAAGGTCAGCTTTTTTAATAGATATTAAACACTTCGATTGTAAATTAACATTAAACAATTGTTAAGTGCAATTTTTCTCTTTTTTATTTACTATATGTTACTGTCGATCTACTTAATAAAGGATTTGTTGTTACAGCCACACTCCCATCTTGTTTCGCATTTTTAAAAAAGTCACTTCTCTTTCTCATAAAGATTCAATATGAAAACTAGGTTCTTAAAAAATGTGCCTATATTTTTTACGAATCAATATAACAAGGAGTCAATTCAAAACCCTTTATTGCAATATATGCAAAAAATTATGTTTACTAAGTAATACCTAATATATTGTTATATATTAACGTTTTATTATATAAAAAAATATTCACTTATTACAAAATAAAAAAGTATCCACTTTACAACAAAAAATAAAAAAATCTATAATTATAGATAAAACAAAAATAGTATAAATAAATTCATTTATTTTATTATATGTTACGGGCAGGGTAATAAATCAGGCATTTAATTAAATGCCTAGGTTTTTATTTGAATGCCGAAAACATTTAGCAATGTATTTTTATTTCAGTATTTTATATTTATTGCCCAAATTAAATTAAAATGCCCAAGTAAAACAAATTGCCTGGGCAATATATTATAGATACACAATCTCTATAAAACAAGGAAAAAAAAACCAAAGTACATAATTTTGTAGAAATAGCAATAATACTTTTAGGTAAGGAAATAAAAAACAAAAATCGTTATTTTCTCGTAAAAATGCAAAATCCTCATTTTTCATGTAAAAATACTAAACAGAAAAACCAACCCCAAAAAATTGAATGCAACAAATACGTAAAAATGATTTATATACAAAATAATAAACATCTTATAAATTCCGAAATTTATAAAAATGCGACGATTTTATTTATTTTATATAATGCAACATCAAAGTAATAGCATTGACAAGCTGTTGATATCATATGAAAAAACGCTAAATAAATATAAAAAAAGCATACTAATCATATTAAAAGAATCACAAAACTTATCAAAAACTATAGAAAAACTTTTGCAAAAAAACACAAAGTACATCTGGATCTTTCTTTTTGCAATAACATTGCTCCTGTAGTATTTTTGCTACTTAAAAAAACAAAAACGGTATTAAATGAACAAAAAAACATTTGGAAAACTCCAAAATAAAATACCAACTTAGAAAACTGAAAACGCACAAAATTGTTTGGGAATAAAAAAAATAAATTGTTTTCGATTCTAAAAATCTAACATTTTATTTTCACTCTTTAGTACAATATCATTATACATAGTTTTCTTGTTCCAATGTCAAAATTGTTTTAAAAATACTTTATAGGTTTATGTTGATTGTTAAATTTTGCGCTTTGTCCTTTGTGCACTTGCAATGCTTTATACAACGTTCTTTTTGTTGTGGTGTTGACCGCTTTGTTTTGGCTAGCATTCAACTAAGGGTAATATAGTGCTTTTCATATTTGTACACGCTTAAAAGAAAAAATGTGTGATATAATAATTTTTATAAGCCTTTATGGAATAGAAAGCACTAATAAATTTAAATGCGGCATATTTACAAATACTCACGATGCGCCAAATAAAACACAACATCTATATAATTAACGTTTTAATAAAGGAAAAAGAATCAACATGTATAAACGTCAGATTGGTTTATAACACGCAAAAAACTCTTAAGGCAAGTTTAACTTTTAATACACGTTTTCTGGCATTTTTATGGGTTTTCTGGTACATATGGCACAAAAAGGGCATTTACGCTGCTTTCTGTCGTATGTTAAAAAATGTAGGAAACCTTGTTAAGTATCCCTAGGAATATTAATATTGAGGCAACAATACTAGTACTCAAATGGTTGCACTATACATCATCACTGCAATTATTGTTAGCAAGCCTATAAACCTGTTTAAGCGCATAAAACATGCCTAGGTTTTATGCGATTTGCATCTTTCGACTTTTGAAAAAAGTAAAACGACTGCTAACAATTGCTATACTATGATTTAATGTTGCGAGTCAGAAAATTCTCAGTTGCTTACTTATTTGTTAATCATACTGTTTTCCCGTTTACAGTCTTTTGCGGATATAAAGTTACATGGCGACGTCAATCTTTAGATCTTGCAAAATTTAACTTTTTAAAAGCCGATGTCACAACTTATTTTCTGTTACGTAGCATTACTGTTTTTATATTATTGAAAACATACCTTTATCTAGCTTTAATATAAAAAAGTGTAGTTCCCGGTTTTCTCACGTTGTCAGTGCAATATCCATATTGTATTAAGCTGTATGTGGCATCTTGACCTACTTGTTTTAAAACCACTCTGCTGTACATTTTACGCGGCGAACGGTGGCACAAAATAAAAGATCTTTCTAATTTTTTTAAAATGGGTTGGTTAAATCTAAAATTAGTATAGACATACAAATGTATTATTATCTGTATCACATTTGAATAATGAATTCTACTTTTCAATCGTAATGAGAGGAATAACACAAAATCGCGCACTTTTACGTGTTTCGTGTGTGGTCGATTATCTGTGACCGCTTAATACTAAAGACTTGCACAATGTTTTCCCACATGTTTCTTTCCCAGATTTTTGAGATTCTTATGGCTGCGGATCTGAGATTACGTGTTTTTTTGACAAGTATAAAAAAGGTATCTTTTTGTTTTTTTATAGGTTCAAGATATGCAGTTATGTTGGAGGCAAATTTATGTAACTTGAATGAGGGCATGCGTTTAGACTAACTACATATTGCATTTGCAAGACATTTTTCCTTTTTCTTCATAAATATAATTTAGTTTTAGATATACTTTGTATGCCTATTTCCTTTATCTTTCAACCAGCTAATAGATATGGCTTTGCAGTAAAAGATGTCACATTCCGTTCTGCGTGATTCCGGAATACTAGGACCCTAGATTTTTTGTGATTTTTTTATCACGGAATATTTCATGAAGATATAATAGTATACATTTGAGTTTGCTTTATAAATAAACGTTATATTAACATATTTATGTAACAAAAAGGCATATATACAGTTACTACTCGTGTACGACCACAAAAACTCAGGTTTAAGTGTTTTTTTTGCTGCTCATAAGCCTTTGTTATTGTACTATCGTATTTGTTGTATGTCATTGCGTTTTTGCAATAGTAAACCAGTAATATATAAATAAATTATATTACCTAAGGCTTTATTAAAGTATTACGATAAATAGACCAGAAAATGCATAGAAAAAATCTGTCATTAATTTAAGACTAACATGTTATATTTTAATTACGCGCTCTTCAAAATATTGCTTGTTCTTTTGTGCACACTTTAAAACCCGTTAGTCATTATCATAAAAAAGTATTAATTCTTGCATTACTCGCCTTTTTATATTTTTTCCTTTATCTGTTTTTACATAAGCTGCAGAATATCCAAAGGGGCAATTAAAGTTAAAATAGTCAATTCCGTTTTTGATTTTGTTTTATAGCATTTTTTTACTTTTGTACATTTATAAGCCAGTTTTATGCTATCCCGTTTGCCGGGATCCCGAAGCCCGGGATCCCAAAACCCGGGATCATCAAATACAAATTTTTTTATTACGGAGTTTATTGATACTGGGTTGAAATCCCTACTTCTGATTCAAACTTATCTAATCTGTGCAAAGCATGATTCTTGAAAATATGAAGTTTTTGGTAGTAGTTTTGTAATTTCTGTGTCAATGTTTTTATTTCGCTGTTGCATGTAGGAATAGAAAATAAATAATCATTTTATAAAAAATTTCGGAATTTATGTAATGTTTATTTATTTGTATACTTTTTTTTTATTTATTTCTTGCGTTCAATTTTATGGGGTTGTTTTTCGTCTAGTATTTTTACTTGATAAATGATTAATTTTGCATTTTTTTACAATAAAAAAATGATTTTTGTTTTTTATTCTCTTACCTAAAAGTATTATTGCTATTTCTACAAAAATATGTACTTTTGTCTTTTTTTTCCTTGTTTTATAGAGATTGTGTATAAATAATATATTGCCCAGGCAATTTGTTTTACTTGGGCATTTGATTTTTAATTTAGGCAATTTATATAAAATACCGAAATAAAAATACATTACCAAATGTTTTCGGTATTTAATTAAATGCCTGATTTAATAAATTGCCCGCCATATATATATATATAATTGCAAATTTTTTGCACAGTAAATACTCTTATAATTTTCTTACCTGTATATTATTGGCGTGTCTATTGCTTTTTGTATATTTGTATTTGTCGTGTCAGAAAACTTTTTGGATTAGCAAACACACATCCGTAAATAATAAATACTGTTTTTAGGTGCGGAAAGGTTTAGTTGCATCATGATACAGGTAAAAAAAACAGCGTGTAAGCTTGCTATTTGTTTTATATGCAGATACTGAAGCAAAAGTAGCATACAATGATAAAGGTAGTTGTTGTTCTGTATAGCTAAAAACCAAATACAGATTACTTTGAGTATTACATACGACTGTTCATGCATAATACGCATAAAAAAGATTTTATTGTAATTTGTTTTTGCTTACGTATTATAAATTGTGCCACCCCATAAAAACCCAGAACGATAAATTCGACCTTTTGCTTTTTTATCATTCTTTTTTGTTTCCTAAATAATAAAAGCAGAAAAATAATCTTATATTTATGAAATTCCAATAAACATAAGATATAGGTCTTTTACTACATAAGATATGCATTTATAACAAATGTATAGAATTTTAACCCATATAAAAGCATAAATATGCATTTTATGTTTTAACGTATGCATATTGGTCTACTTTAGTATATAAATTTTACCTTTATTCAACCCATTGTATTAACTTGACTTTTTCGTATACAAAATGGACAAAAACTTGCTAAAAACTGTATTTATCTAGCCCAAAATATAAACATTGATTTTATGAAAACAAAGTAAATATAAAACATAACATAAATTTCTTTTGCATTAATATATCATGAAATACAAAAGAAAAACCATGATTATTTTGTGAAGGAACAAAAATATTTGATTAAAGATATGTTCATGAGGTTCTGTTAGTTATTAATTATAAGAAATTCAAATAAAGAAAAATACAACAAAACCTGAAAATGCAAGTCTATTACTAGAATATGAACACAAACAAGCTTACTCGCACACATTTTTATATATTAATAGGTTTTTTCACTATTTTCTTATCTTTAAAGTAATCTTTTTTTATAAATTTTCATGTGTGTTAATGATTTTTAAACATCAATGATTAAGTTTATAAATTTCATTCACACTTAAAGTTTATTGCATATTTCCTTAATACGTATTCTTAATAGTTCTTTTCATTTTTTTACTCCTCATAAGATAAAAATATAAAATCATATAATCTGGAAAATTTAGAGAAAATAAAAATCAATGTATATGCATCAACACGATAATAAAAAAACATCCAGTTATTGTTTATTACTAAATTATAGAATTATAAATTATTCTTACGGACAAAGTTAGTTTTTTCATTGCCTAATTAGTCGGTAAATCATAAAATAAAACCGAAGTTATTTATAGAAAAAGAGACAATCTAACCATTTTTTAACAAGTGGTCATTTGAGCAAAATATAGACGACTTAACCCTCTGCCTGAAACAAGAAAAAAAATCGACAAATAAAAAAGTAAAAAATCTATATTAAACAATGGAAAAAAAAAAAGTTTGCGATAACTTGACAAAGTCAATTTTTACACATGTTGTCATCGCACCGCACAGCATCAAAGCGCACCTGAACCACATGCATATTTTGCTCACCCGCACCGCACCACGCACCAACCCTCTGTTTTTTTTTAAAATTACAGATACAATAGAAAGTGAACCTATACAAAGCCACCTAGAATAAAAGTAAGGGCGTGTCTGGGTTGGTCAAAAACAGTATTTTAACTAACAGTTTTTGAAAAACACAGTTTTTATACTAATTTAGACGAAATGTTTTTTTGTCACTGTAAAATTGTCAGGACATATTTTTTGCGATACAACAGAAACTTTCCTCAAAATTTTAAAACCAGTTTTTTGGTTAAAACTGTTTGTCAAAAAACAGTTTTTGACCAAACCAGACACACCTAAAATTTTTTAAGTTTACGGTGTTTTTGGTGTTACAACCACAAATTTAATACTGGAAAAACTAAAAATCCTACTTTGTCATCTGGATTTTTTAAGAATATTACAGATTCTTTCTAATAAAACCCGAAAAAAGTTTACAAACGGTCTTTTTATGTTTTACACTATAGCAGTGCATAAAAAGCATTTTTTGTAAAATATTTACCTCTTTTTATACATCAAAACTTACATAAAGTCTACTTGCATTAGTTTCTAATTTTTGTATACGATTTTTTTATTCAAATGTTTTTTTTTTTTGGTTCAGGTTTAATTTATTGCATAGTTACATATCGGCAGCCATGTGGTTGAAATTTTATCTTATATATTTTTCGTTTTAAATTTTTGTTTGTGTTTAATTCGTGATATATATAAATAGAAACTGAGACTTGCTTGTCAATATGCGTTCTCGAATAATTTACCAAAAAACAGAACTTTTTAAATAAAACTTTTGTTTGTATTTTTAGTCCTGTAAGCTTTTTGGGTTTAAATTGTTTAATAAAAATATGTTTGCAAAATATTTAACAACTACTTAATGCCTGAAAACAGCTCAATAAACATAACATTTTATGCAAAACTAATTTGCAGGTTTTTTCCATATTTATAGCAATATTTTTTTGAATGCATAGCTACGATCACAAAAGAAAATACCTTGTTCTTTAGTGTTTTTTTTGGTCGCATTAGTAAATGTAACAAATAAAAAAAAAACGTCAAATGCATGCTTAGTAAGAATTATTTTTTATAGCCAAAAGTAAGCAGCAAATTTGTAAAAACTGATGTTTTTATATACAAAACGTTGCTGTGAGCATCTGTGTAACATATTAAATATACAATGTACATATAAACAACTTTAATTGCTTTAAAACATATAGAAGTGCTTTACCCTCTACAATTTTTTTAAAAGCTTTAAATCAAGAAGTTATAAAATTACCTTTTTTTTGTTCTTTGGCAAAAGACGTATTTAAATATGAAAAATGAATGCAATTGCTGTAATATTACATTTTTTGCATGTAACTATTTATACTCTACTCACAGATATACTTTCTTAGTGCCTTTGGGAAATCAATCAGCAACAATGTCTATTAAAAAGATTGTTTTTACTTTCAAACGAATTCAAAGTATAAAAGAAAATACAAGCTTACGGTTTACTTTTGCTTATCATTGTTTAGATTTTCACCATAAATAAGTTTTATTTATTTCTAAAAATTACTATTTTTTTTGAAACGCTTTATAGAAATATTTTTAACTATAAAAATGGAGAAGTGCGGTGCGCACCCGCACCGCTTAAAACTTTTGCGCCCGAACCGCACCGCACTGCAAATGGTGCGGTGCGCTTTTTTGGTGCGCAGTGACAAATTGCTTTTAACTTTTTCTGTTTCTATTTTACTTGGCCCGCTACAGTATTTTACGTATACTCTTCAATAAGTTTTTTTGTTTCGTGGGTATCTTAGTAAAGCAAACAGTTGGGCACTAGCCAGTAGGTTTTTAAGCTTGTAATGCGTTATCCGGCCTGAATACGTATCATTTTTACTGGCAGGTATGCCCAAGATATCCTGGGATTTAAACCTAAAAATTTTTTGTAAATTTATGTGGAAAGATGTATATAGAGTGTAACTTTTTTAAGAATTTAATTTATTTGAAAATTTTTGACAGAAAAATTTGTAAATTAAGAATAGCATTCTAGACTTGTTACTTGAAGATAGAAAAAAGGTAATAAATAGGGTTTTTAAAAACCGAGTTTCGAAATTCGAGTTGTTCATTTAACAAAAAAAAAGTTTTGAGCCGAGTCGAGTTTTGTGTCAAAAATTTAAAACTATTTACAAATTACTTATTTTTTTTTTGTGCCTAAAAATCTTTTGTATGGCGAAAAAGAATTTAAAATACGTATTAGACATATTGACGTTTTTTTTTTGTGTTTAACGCCTTTCTTCAAACATTTAATACGGCGAGATGTAAGTAATCGTCTAAAACTATCTTATATGCCGGTTCCCTTTTTTTACTTTATTTTTTATACAATGAATATTTTTCTATTTATAATTCGTGTAAACTGTGTAACATTTAATTTTATGGAAGGGAAAATCTCCATAAAAAATAATTGACACGCTAAACTCGGAACACGCGAGTTTTCGAGTTTTGATTTTCGAGCGATTTCCAAGCGAGTTAACATGTAAAGAATGGACCACAATCACCGATTTGCAAGTTGACTCGATTAAAACCTTTCAATTATGTGTTTTACTGTAATATTCGTATCGCAAATAAGTTACTGATATATGTGAATACGTATTTTTTCTGCAACGCGTAGCATGCTACCCATTAAACTGTTTACTAGGTTTTTATATTTGATTAGATAAATGGAACAAGGAAACAAACTTTCTTACTTACTACAGTTACTATGTAACATACAAGCAAGCTTTCTATGTTAAAAATCAAAATCAAAAGCAAGAAAATATTCTTTGATAGAAAATCATAATTTTTTATTGCTGTTTTTTTGTAATCTAGAACAACAAAATTTTGTATAAAGGTATTAAAAGTTCGCTTGGCGTCAATGAACACCTAATATTTCCTATCTAAAATAATTATTGCGAATCAGTATATAGAATAAAAAAAATATGACATATTATTGAACCGAAAATCAAAAATTATCTACGTAAATTATACCAACACGTAAAAAGTAAACAAAAGGTTTATTTAAAATCGTATTGCAAAAGTTGTCTGCATTTATAAACGTATAATTTTTTTTCGGTTTTACTTTATATTATCTAAACGACAATCGCAACTAAAACAACTGTTCCTTTCATTAAAATAAAAAAATTAAAAACGTATCGTTTTTGATATCACGAAAAAAAAGGTTTTGCATTTTTTGTTTCAATTAATGTTTATATAAAATGTTTGTTTCGGTTAATATATTTTTATGCATGTAATGAGTATTTAATGTATTACTAATAATGACATTGTATTGCTTTACGAAAAAAAAAACAAAAAACATACTAACTGATATTTTATATTGCGTGATTTTGTTGTTTGTAAACAGAAAATATATTCTAACATTGTTTCTAAGCGTCAAAAGGTGTTTCTAAAAAAACGAAATATGATTTAAAATCGCTAAGCACTTTGGACAATCTAAACTTAAGTAGATTAAACCATGATTAAAGTTTTATTGAACATAAACGCTTTACAAAATATATGAACCTGCTTTATTTTTATAAAAATTTAAGCAAAGTACTTTAGGCAAAATAAAATTAAATAAATATGCGGTATTTAGCAAACTGCCAACATAAAATGTCTTTTTGGTATGAAATTGCAATTTGCGTATAGATATTTAGCTGACAAAATATACGAAAACGTTGCGGCAGCCTATGCTATTTACCAATGCGTTTTTATAACTATAAACGTCATTAGGAAAATTTAACTTATGAAAAAATTTTATACTGCAGCTATTATAGAATTATTTTTTGCATACAACGTGAAAATTTACAGTTTATTGCTGCAATTTTCATGTAATAAAAAAGTTGTAAAAAATTTTAGGTACATTTGTAAACAAGGGCGTAGGCAGAAATTTTGGAAGGAGAGGTAGTCTATATTTTTAGGTAAAAAAACTCTTTGAAACAAAATTTAACATAAAATAGTGTAAGTTGTTTATTTTTGTACATATTTAGTTATAAATTTGATTAATTTAAATTTCTGTGAATAAAGTTGAATGCACCGAAATAGATTCCCCTTTATTTAGAACCGCAAAAAATTTTTATAAAAAGAACTTTTTTTCCTGCGTTTTATTCTCTCTAGCTACGTCTCTGTCGTAAGACTTACTAAAGACCCGATTATATTAAACCTAAAATTCGTTAAATTGCTGGTTTTTAATAATATTTAACTATCGCTTCATTTGGAATACTGTTATATTCTTTTTCAAAAAATAATTATTTTCTATATTTGTATGCTCTTCAATTATTAGTAAGTTCTGCAATCAATAATTGAATTGTAAAATTTTGTAGCATCACTTATTGCATTTTTAACCCCAAAAAATGGACAACAAACATTTGCGCATTACACAAAAAAAACAAGGAAAAAAAAATATGGAAAATTAACTTAGATGACAACGTCATTTGTCATGAAGTAATATGTTTGTTGTTTGAAAGCAAGCAAATAAAACGAGAGATAATTATTAGCTCGAAAAAGCACGTAATTTACTCAAAAGCAGGTGTAAATTTTTTTAGGAAAAGGTACGTATATATTGCGTTCCCGTTTAGTTTTTTAGTAGATAATCTTCTACCAAAGGCAAAAATTAAATTACATAATTTCGTTATTTTTTTAGATAAAAATTGCATTTTGCGAAGTAATCACGTCTCAAGACACAGCTGCGACCAATTTCTAATACTAAATATTAGAAGATATATTGCGACCATTGATTTATTTTAGCAGTGCTCGTTTTTTTTTTCTTTTAAAAAACAAAAAATGCCGTATAAATACTTAAAAAACCGGAATAAAGCATTGAATAGTGTAATAAGGAAAAAATATTAGTTTACCGTCGTCTTCTTGACTAAGGAATTATAAGGCTGTATAAGGCGGTCTTAGACTTGTTTTGTACTATTAATAAAATAAATATATGCAATTTTTTTGTAAAAGAAGTAGCAAAACAAAGCTTGTAAATCAAAACAGGGAACCAATATTTTTAAAAATATTTTTTTGGAGGTTGTCTGCCTTTGAAAATAGGTGTTGGTTAGAAATAAAGTTATTTAATTAAATATTACAATTTTTAAATTTTTTTTCTATCTTTATGCAATGATTTATTTATAAACATAAATTTCGAAAATTCTAAACGCTTTAAATATGAGAATCGTCAAAAAAAGTCATTGCCATAATAACAAATACTTTTTTTAAAAGAGAATTGCCACATTTCTTACTGTGCTTATTTCTTTATCCTCCAGCTTTTCGTGTTTTTTTTTGTGAATTACGTGCAATTTTTAGTGCTAATGATACGTTGCCAAAAAACAATTATAACTGTAAATGGTTTCGTTCAAAATTTATGTGGTGCTGTGCCGGTATAAATATCTAAATGTTGTAGATAGAGCCCACGCTCACACTCGCAAAGTTTACTATTGCAATAAAGCCATCATTTACACAAAAATAAAGCGGAAACAACAAAGTTAAACCCCATATTACATAGTAAGATATGAAATAGCATTATTTTATTATGTTAAATTTATTTTTTTTTGAGGAGCTATAAGCTTGTCACATTTTATTGGTATAAATGTAAAACGGCATCTTTATGCACAAGAAACGCCAAGGAAGACGTTTAAGGGATTAATATAAATTTTAAAAATCGTTTTAAAAAACGTAAAAATGAACAAATGTAAGCAAGAAAAAACATGATTGTGTTACACGTTATTAATTGGCAAATACTGCAACTCTTCTGATACACGTAAAAGTGTTACAGATTTTATTTAAAGATGTTTGTAGGCAAGAAGGATGTCTAATGCATTGCAAAAAGAGGATTCTGGTCTATTTTTGTCTTGTCGAAACAAAAAAAGCATGTATAAAATAAATAATAATTATGAGCAAAGTTAGAAAAGGCACCAGGTAAATGCGATGATAGAAAAGGCACCAGGTAAATGCGATGAAAGGCGATTTTGTAAGAATAAATTTTAATGTTGGATGATGGTGCAAAATATAAATCCTATGTCGTAGTTAGATGATGATAATAAATTTGCATATTATCTTTAACCAAATAGAGGCACTTTTCATATACATACATATTACAAAAGATAGAAAAATCCTGCTTAAATACACACATAAAAACAATACAAAACATTTATTGGTCTTCGAGACAACTATTTTACCATATAATTGATAATTATTTTGCTGCTACGTAGCGCAAAATATTAACTGTACTTTAAGGTGAGCGTAAACATAATATTCGTACTTAACCATATCTTATACAAACACTTGAATTCGAAATTTGTGATTCTGTACATAACATCAAAGAAAAAATTTTAATCTTTAAATTTATGGTGAAAGGTTAAGAACTCACACTTGTAGGTGGAGAATTTGAGAAAGCTAGTTCTAGCTTATCAGTGTAAAAAAATACTAAAATACTATGATGCTTTTGTTCACAGTACTTTTTTGACAAAGGGCTGCATAATACGGCTGTCTTTGGACAGTAAAAGTCGTTGATATCCAGATCATAGACTTCATATTTTATAAATACCTTAGCGAGAAATACAAGCTGAGAGAAAGATTTGTTAGAGAGTCACTATGCAAATTTCTAAAACCATCAATTACTTCGCGTTGGGACACATGGTACAACTTACTGCAAATAAAATGTGGGTATTTTTTTTTGTATAGTCTCGATGTATTACTATATATTTTAATAAGACCATGTTGCATATAAATATTACTAATCCAGAATATTTAAAGAAATTATTTTTGTAGGAGAATTTTAAAGATACTCATTCAAAGCAAAAACTTGAAATTTAAACTTCTTACAGTGGAGAAACAAGTAGCTATTATCAGGGTGACCAAAAAGATATTAATATATAAGAATGTGGGGCAAAAGTTTATAAGAATATTTAGTGAAATCCTGGCATTAAATACTTTGGAACGCAAGATTACAAAAGATGTGGAAATACTAATGAATGCTTTGTATTTAGTAACACCATGTTGATAATGCGTACTTTTTAATCTGATCAGCACTGTTTATAATAATTAAAGACAAAATACTACATCTCAGACATAAAATTTTAAATATTTTTCTATTCCAACTAAAATAAATCCAAAATAGTTTATTTATACTCAAAAAACGGCTATATGTTAGTAGGGGTAAAAAAATCGCAGATAATATGGGCAAAATTTGAAAAAAAATTGCAAATTAAAAAAAATAATTGTCTGAAATTAATACAAAAGATTTATTTAATATAAAAAATCTAAATTAAAAAAATAAAAACTTTGAACACACTTTTGTTAGCTCCAAGGTATGTTTGAAAGGCTATTAAATATTCGTTTAACTAAAACTGTCTTTGTATTTAAGCCACGTATTTTACTATGCACTTTATTTTTGTTTTGAATTTGAGACATTTACTTACAGTCTGGGTTAATGCCTTAAAAAGATTTCATATTGTTTTTCAATAGTGTGTTCGCAATTTTTGTTCTCTACTTCAATGTACTTCGCGAGCTGCTCATGCAGTACAGAATTTTCAAATTCAAGATATGACTTGCATCTGACGTACATGAGTATTTTTATAGTTATGGAAATTGTTTTTTCACTGTTATATAATACAGTATCCGTTTTAATTTACTATAATCATCATCTAAATTACTAATATAAGAAAATAAAGTATTAAAATGTTTGTAAATAAATTATAAACAATCAATCCATGTTCCCCATCGTTTTTTACTGCGACGTCGGGGAAGAGTTAACCACGTGAGCTCACTATATATCATTTGGATTTTTTTATTTTTGTGTGTGCTCTTTTTCAGTTCTGAAAAAAATAAATTAGCAAGAAGGTTTAATTGCTGTACTTATTTAGCAAGATGATGTATATTATGACAGATGCATACTATATGTTTTATTTCTGGATAAGATTCTATAAGTTCTTTTGTCTATCTTGATACAGTATGCAGCCCCATCTGATACTTAAATTTGTAAATGAAGCTCATTTCTACTATCTTTGAGCAGACGTCTACTTAAAAAATCTAATTTCTTGTTATATATTAGCAGTGTTTGTTCTTCTACTCACTTTTCCTTTTTAAAAAAAAATCAGAATGTAAATCTGTAAAAATTTGAATCATTATATAAAGAATATATCTACCTTTTGAATCGGTAGTAATGTCAAAATATAATACAATTTTTTTCCATTGAAAAAAATCAATCAAATGTTAGTATTTTTTTTGTAACTACGCCTTCAAAATACTTGTTCCTATTATAAACAGCTAATAAAAATACAAACCGCAAAACGAGATTTTTGATAATTCTGTAATTTCAGGTTTTAAGAATACATAAAGCGTTATTCTGGCACATGTAAAAGCTCTCGTATCTGTTCGAATGTTTGTATTGCTTACCATGGATCCGATCCTTTTATGCACATAAATCACAAAAATATGTAATATCTTATATTAATATTGTTTCATTGTATCTGATAAGACTTTAGGGTTCTTGCGAACCTTTGGTTGATCATTTTGACCCCATACAATGCATCGAGCCGCTTGTGCATCAATTTTACTAAAAAATACGAAATCATATAAAATTTTTTCTACTTTTGACAGCTTTCGAATAAATGCAACCAGGTTTTACGTGCTATTCTTTATATTGATGAAAAATACAAAATTATTAGAAAATATTGAGGGAAAATAAAGTAAGGGAAAAATAAAAAAAGTCCACAAGTGTACTTATATGCTGTTATTATAGGGAATAAATTCAAAAATGCTTTACCAATATTTCTCTCCCTTTTTGCAAAGAATGTATACATTATGACCTGCATTTCGCTCTTATATATCAGCGTATAAAAGAAACTGAAATATATCATTCATTTTTTGCAATATTTACAATTAAATATAATCGGACCCCTAGAATCGACATAAAAAAATTGTGCATATACTAAAACTACAACGTAAATCTATTAATTGCGTAAATCTTGTACAAAAAAACATTTATGCGCATTTTTTTTTGTATACAGCAACTGTTTATTATTGTGCATAAATCGTTTATATTGTTTTGTATACGTTTTTTATAGAGATAAAACACCAAAAACCGCATCTTAATAAATCTTAACATTTGTATTGATCTGCACAAGTAAAAACTCTATTTTTCAGAATGCAAAAACGCGCTTTTCTGGTTTATTCATTTATAAAAACAACCTCAAATGTTTATTATATAGCATTTATGATATAAAACGGCTATAATGAACAATTAAAAATTTTTGTATTAGTGCGTTCGTAAAAACAAAATCATTTTACTAAAAACGTATGCACAGACAAATAAATAAGCTTTCCACTGTATCAACTCCTGGAATCCACCGGATTATAATACAAACAAAAAATTTTAAATCCCGAAATTCCTGATCCCGGATCGGAATCCCTACTTGCCATCTATTTATCTTAGGATTTTAAACGTCTGATATAACGGTAAACAAATTCTGACCATTTGTATCGCCTAGGTAGTATAAATACAAAATCTAAAAACTCAAAGAAAGTGCTAGATCTTGTTAAATATTCCAGGAAAGATTTTTTGTGTTTTCGTGAGTCGATTATTGGTAAACCATCTTTTACCCTGGAAAAGTCCTGCTAATGCCATCTCCGTCAATCATATTTTTTTGTGAATATAGTGACATGCCTGTTATCGACAGAACCGTAAAGTTCTCTTTAAGGGATTGTAATAAACTGTTAGGCTAAACTGTACAATAAAATATTGTCACACTAAAGTTTACCCTGCAGAGTATTTTAAAAAATAGTAGCATATAAAAATGCAGGGTTTTAGATGACCTGCTATGTCTTTAGGCCATAGGTAATCAATTGAATGATAGCGCTGCAAAGCTGTACACATATTTATAAACGACCTTAAATCTTATCGTGTAATGTCTACTATTTATTTTCTTTGCTTTCTAAATCTACAAAAAAAAAAAACCTTTTTGCCATCCTAATAAAGTAATAATGTAATGTCGTGTACAGTTTTTTTTGTTTTGTTAAGAAAAAACAAAAACAAAATAAAATTCTTCATGTTAATTTATTCTGCCTCGTTATTCTTTTTATGCTCAATTCTTCGAACATTGTTCGTTGTATTTTTTTATAAACTAGTATCCCACCTTCGTACTGCAGATATCGCTTTATCAACAAAAACAACTTACATAATATAATCCCAAAAAACGGTAGAAATATGGTTTTAAAGTAAGATTTTTTTACGTTTCGCATAAATTCACACTTATATTTTAACAAAAAATCCTGGTTTTTCGCGTTGACTATTTTTTAAGTCATGCAAATATAGCGCATTTGTTTTAAAAAATTATATTAGATAATTAAATTTTTTTTAAAACATTTAAAGTGTGGTTAAAGGAATTTATTAATTTCTTACCAGAGGTCGGTAGTATTGTATTTTATTTTGTATTTTTTTTTTAATTTACAACATTTTAGATGAGCCCGGGCGGTCTTTTGATTTCTTGGTAAAAGGCGTTTTAAAAGATACTTATTTATTTATTTGTGTGTGTTTATATAGCTGATAATTAATCAGCTATATTACATGTTAATATATCAGAAAGATATATTACCTTCTACCTTTGACAGGCGCGCATAAGTTCTTTTTCTATTATGACTTGCGCAAACGAGACATTAGGTTCTCACAAGCATTTATCCGCTTGAGTTTAGGTCAGAGGCTTATTCCTGTTGACTCTTAAGGTTGTTCTTGTCAAAGGTGATAAAATGGGTAAGAATGCCATTTTATCACCAACACAACAATAATATATTGTACAATAAAACATTATATTTTTGCGCACAAAAACTATTAAAAATATGCTTAAAGTTTAGTTATTCTCTCCTTGTGATGTACATGAAAATACAGAACCAAATTCATCGAAGATGCGCTACTAGGGTCGATACACTACAAATTGAATATATAAAGTATTGTATAAACATAGAAAACTACCCTATTTCCAACCGAAACCCTATACAGTTAACATAAAATCTACGCTTAAACAAAACCTTTAACACATTACGTTCATATAGACGTCAGCGTTTGTAATTGGAACAGGTATATAGGTTGAAAAAGCAGAGACTTATTGTTTTCGAACCTGGTATTTTACAAAATTTTTTTATTACATGACATCTCAATATAGGGGTTAATATAATACTCGTGTATAGCAGCTTGAGACAAAGTCTCACCACATTTAATTTGATTTTTTTAAAAGTATAATGTCTTTTCCTAATTAGATTACCATTCTAGTGTTACTATAATATAGAGGCCACCTTTACATTTGTCTGTAAGGACTTCATATTTTTTATACGCAATTGATTGCGTCTTCCTATCTTACATCAATTACTCTTTACGCCCATCGCATCTTTTCTCGTACTGAAAACTACCCTTTTTGTGTAAAATTGGCGCAAATGTTATCTATTTGTGCTAATCACAATCTGTGTTTGCCATAATGGATCCTCCCACGACTCTTCCGGCGAGCATTTCATCCCTTGATGAAACCCTCGGTACATTGCTTCTCAATCATTTCAATTCTTGTATCTATGTTTCCAGATGGTATTTTGGCTAAGTAATTACAGAAAGTAGTACACATTCTTGTTATTTGGCTTTTACTTTAGTGGCTTTCAACTCCGATTATTCTATGAAAAATATTTTTATTATTACACCAAATTCCAAAATCTTTCCTGAAAAACTATTTTGCATTTGTACATATGCTGGTTTCGGATAATAAAAAACATGCCCATTTCGTCTAATTAAAACACAGTTTTTTGTGACTCACGTGTTTGCAAAATTCTCATAGTACAAAACCGATTTAAATAATCTATCTATATCATACGTAAAAATGCCCTTTTGTTAGTTTTGTATGTCGATAGCTCCTTTTTTTAGTCTACGACTTGATGTCACATACTCACTTCCGCGTCTTTGTTCTTCATATTAATGTTTCATATTAAGCATGAATCACAACCATCTCATATATTCGCAAATGCCTAAATAATAGTAAATGTTTTTGAACTATTGATAGTCTGCTGATTTCCCATAATGCAGGATCTTAAAATGTTATTCCATAATGATGTAGTCTCTTACTTCTAATTCGTGTATAATTTTCGCTATCCCGTCATTGAACCTGTATTATTTTTAGCCAGTTTCCTTAACAACATGTTGCGTCTATTTACCTTGCCTTTTGTGTTCCCCTCTTGTTCTCGTTTTTGCTTCTCCTGTCGGTTCAATTTTTTTTTGTTATTTTTAAAGCAAGACAATGCGCCAGCGTACTAATTTACTGCGCTGTTTGTTCTATTGTAAAATCAAATTCATGTATTGCCTCTTATATTCTGATTATAATTAATGTTTTATCCAGGCTTAGTGTAAATGTTCTCAAGGGGCTTGTACTTCGTGATGAAATAAATTTGCGACCTCGCAGTTCATATATAAAATACAACAAAACTTTATTAAATAAAATAATCGCTTTTGTCCGATATTGCAATACAACTTTCAGTCTCTGTAAGCTTCTTAAGCGACCACTGCACCGGCATTATAAAATTGATTGGTCTCTCATAACAACGTCGCACCAGATCCTGTGTTGCATGCATCAGTTTTAGAACTAAAATCTTTATATATTGTGGCAAGCACAAAAAATGACATCTCCCAATGATTCTTAGAGTTATAATAAAGTGTTTTCTTGCGGGTTGGAATTAGTGCCTAAAGCTAATTGGGCCTCGTAATTTAAGGAGAAAAAGATATGGAGAATCAGATAAATGAATTGTAGATAAAAAGAGAATAGCAGATTAAACATGATTGGTGACTGAAAAGGAGTCGATTGCTATTTAAAAGTAAGAAGTAAATAAATGATGGTTTCGAATAAAAAGAATCTCAAGTCTTCGAGTAA
>JAQFYM010001419.1:0-34143 GCA_034694785.1 Agrenia bidenticulata | reverse complement strand
TGTAATAGACAGGCTAAAAAAAGTTTGTGTACAAGTCTCAAGCAGCAAAGTGTCGAGATTGAGAAGCTGATAAATTGAAGAAGACATTCACTTTTTCTCAATCTTGTTTAATTTGGCTCACATTACTCAAGATTATTCAAGACAACTTCTCTCCTCTCAACCAACACCTAAACTACGTCCTCTTAGTTCAAGATCAAACATTTTATTCCTCAGACTCATAATGATTACTTAAATTACTTATTATTACTCTCAACCCTCTAATCTCCTGTGCAAAGAGGTGGCAATAAATCTTTTCTAGATTGGAGGGAACAAGTAAATAGAAAAATCCTCATGGCTCTCTTCTCTAGATGAATCTGGGTAAAGGCAACCAATCAAGTTCTCATCTTTAGTCAAGGTAAGGAAAACAGAAAGCCTTTGGCCCATGCCAGCCTCAGAATAATGGCAAAATTTTTACTGAAAACTATTTATATATATATTTACGAGTTGCAATATTTTGGTCTTTTATGCCCTTTAAATTTAGTCTTATTGGCCGATGTTATGTTCAAAAAATCTCTCTAGTTGGAGGTAGATGGGGTAAAAAAAACAAAAGAAGATCTGTTTCATCCATCCATACAGGTCGAGAATAGGCTCACGGGAATTGTTAATTGCAAATCGTTTTGACATTGAATTTTGAAGGGTAAAACATAGATAGGATGAGCCTGAATAGATTTAATAATTATTGAATCTCTTACACAAGCAAAAGCAAATAGCATGTCCAAAGTGTCCAACAACAAAACAAGATATCTCAACAGGGATCCAAATTATATCTTTGGATGGTCATACTGGCATATTAGCCTATTGAGACGAGGAAAAACCCCAAAGTACAATAGAAGATATGCAAATATTTTCTGCCACCACAAATTCTTTCAGGGCATAACTTTTAAATGTGACTGGAGGTTAGAAAGTTGAATTTGTAATTATAAACATGTCAGATCCTGGAAGATTTTTTTAGCAAAAGGTAATATGTTCCAGAAAAATCGTGCATCTTCCTCTCGTATGGAAATACATGGAGACTCGGGACCACTTTTTCGCACACAAGAGGATGAGATGGATCTGACAGGGTGATTATTTACAGATATATAGGTTAGCAATGTTAGGATTTTTTTCAAATTAAAGAGAGAGACGATAGTATCGTTAGTATAGATGGGTAGGAGGATATGGGGAGGTAGTTAAGTATAATATATTTTTTAAATGTATATTATGGTATGACTCCTAGTTTCCATATTGTTGATGAGATTGTTGGGCATAAGATTGTATTGCTGATGCTGAGGTATGGATGAATTTAATTGGGGACTCGTCTTCACCTATTTTTTGTATTGAAAAAAAAACTTTTGCAAAGTATTTAAGGACCACGTGTAACAGAAAAGTCATCACCAATCTTCTCTTACCTACCTTCCAAGTCTCATCTCTTTTCTTCACTGTTTGCATCAATCATGATGAAATTCGTGAGTTTTTTTTGTTGAAAATTTAAAATTCAATAAACAAATACATTTTCATATTATTTTGCAACTTGGAAATAAGTGCATTGAGATAAATGTTTTTTAACTCTGAATTAATTTTCTTGTTGAAACTTAGGTTTTGTTGGTTGCCCTTATGGGATTCGCCATGGTAAGCGCGGCCCCTCAAGGGGATGTTGCTATCGTGAGGAGCGAAAATGACAACCAAGGAGATGGAAAGTACAACTGGGCTTTCGAAACTTCCGACGGGACCAAGCAAGACCAACAAGGAGAGTTGAGGGCTGGACCCCTTGAGGATGGAACTAACGGAGAATTCGAGACCGTCAAGGGTAGCTACAGTTACACTTCCCCCGAAGGTGAGCTTTTCAGAATAAAAAAATAAAACCCAAAGTGTCACAAATCTTGTCGATAAGTCGATAAGTTTCTGTAATGAAATGGTCTGAAATAACATCTCTTTATATTAACAGGACGAAACATCATCGTCACCTACGAAGCTGATGACAAAGGTTACCGAGCAAAGACCGCCTTCGCTTAAGTACCCTGAGTTTTAAAAAACCAGACTGTTATTCTCAAATGATTCACATCCAATCAAAATAAAATCTACGTCTTAAACACCATATTCCTGTACTCATTTCTAAACGCACCCAAGAATTCCAATCGAATCCTTTATTCCCATATCTCTCGAATCAAAATATGAGCAGACACACTGGCCTAGAGACCAGAGATACTCATGAGAGTGATTGCATAAATTATCTAAAAAGTCCAACCCCAATTCCTAAAGAACATGCACTCAAGCAAAAGAGCATGAAATAGCATCTAGAAATCTTTGGATAATAAATCTCTTGAAATTTACTGACAAGGGGGGTAAATGTGTAATTCATCGTCGTTTTCTTGTCCAAAAACAACTTGGTCAGCATTGACAAGTTAGTAAATTACAATTTTATTGCCTCCTGCGTACATCTTAACTTCTCCCCAGGTGGTCATCATCATAGGATTGTCATCAGTGTTGTTATGCCTGTAATTACTGAGCGTGTGCCAGGCTCAGGTCTTCCAAGATAACACTACATGTTAAATAATATACTCCTCAGCAGTAGTGTGGATTCATGGCATTGTCGAAGATTTCATTTTATTTTAATGCTCTATGCTGAGTCTTGTT
The DNA here is from genome assembly GCA_034694785.1 of Agrenia bidenticulata. Classification (NCBI taxonomy): domain Eukaryota; kingdom Metazoa; phylum Arthropoda; class Collembola; order Entomobryomorpha; family Isotomidae; genus Agrenia; species Agrenia bidenticulata. The sequence continues at coordinate 31,491 of JAQFYM010001419.1, read as the reverse complement.
CAGGTTATGTAATTTGTATGAGAAAAGCTTGCAAAAAAGGGACAAAATCTTTCATAAAAGTTGGGATGTTGAGTCATTAATTTGTATTTGCAGATATGAATGTCTTAAGGCTATCACGATCTCATTCTATTAAAGATACTATTGCGGTATATTGAGTATCGGCTTGTAGGATTTTTTGTTGTTAAGATTTTTGTGAGCAGGGATTGAATAGGGTGTATAAAATCTTGCGAGTCTTTCTTACTGCGTGTTAAAGTGCTTTAATAATAATACTATTAACTCTCATAAGTCCCCAAGACAGTAGAGCTGGATGAGTTGATGTTTGGTAGTTTGTCATTCAATTCTGTATGGATGGTCTATTGATCGTTTACCGCTTGTTCAACGAGATTCTGCCAACATTTATTCACATCTAAGATCTATTGTGTAATAAAATTGGTTAAATAACTCCATTATGGAATTGCTTACTTAATTTTATAGCAAGCAAATTCAATACTTTGTGCAGGAGTAATTAAAAATATTTTTTATGCTTCTTTAGAGGGTGTGTCCCATTCTGATTTGTTTTTTGCAGAGTTGCATGGTGAGATTACATTTTTTAAATACTTGTCTGTGTGTCCTTGAAGAAGGTCGGTAACCGGAGGATCATCACAATCAATCTTTCATAAAGGTTTTTTGAATGTTTATATTTTAGTCAGTACAGTTGACGGTTTGGTTTGATACCGTCTGCATCCTATGTGAAATTTCGATTAGCTTAATGCATGTTTTTAAACTTTATCAATAAGTCATGTAGATTGTGAAATCAATGTGCAGTATGATTAAGGTTCAAAATTGAATGAGATTACATTTACGAGATAATCAATAGATTTCCGAATAATTATTACAAACTTTCGCACGTTAACCTTTCTCAAAATAGAAGATATAGAAGGACAATTTTTATGATTTTTATTTCAATCTAACTTTAAAATTAACAAAGTTTTTCGAGCATTCCACTAAAGACTTACAGTTTCTCAAAAACTTTCCCAAGCACAAAAAAATAATTTCTGTGTCATTCTTAAGACTAATATTGAAAATATGTGTTGATTTCTGAAATTCAGTGGCAGCCCCAAAAGTTTTTAAACTAATCTGAGTAATCTAAAGTTTCATATATTAGTTATATGAAATATTATGTTCCTTTCCCAATCTCCAAGTACATGCAAAAAGCCCGGCCCTCCCAACTCCAAATTCTCGAGCTTAATTATCACCCCCAACCAAGCTTATCTTTGTCATTGCAGTCTGTAAAATACTCAGATCCAGCCTGATGTCCTGAAGAATGTTATCCAACTGGAGTTTTGAGTCTACAATCTCCACGCTGCAAGTGTACGGGTTGTACCGGACAGTGAAAGGTCTTGGAATCGTGTCTGCGTATTTCCTAGATTAGTAAGAGGAAAAAAATCATGAGCAAGGTTAAGTGATAGTGATATTCAAAAATATTTTTCCTATGACAGGCATTTAAAAAAGTAATTTATCCTTGTAATTCCACCAATTTAAATCAATCTACTACAATCTGACATAAAAAGGATCAAGTGTCATTTAATATGTTGTTCTTATTAACTTACATTAATTTGTGCTTTGCATCTTGAAACGACTCCGCCACAAAATAAACGGGTTGGTACTCCGTGATGGGATAATCCTGAACTCCTGTCCTCTCAGGGTCAAATGGTCTCAATTCAGGCTTGTCGGTCAGACAGTATTCAAGCTCTCCATAGGAACTCAAAAGTCCAGCTCCAAAGGCTTTCAATTGACCTTCTTGTCTGCAGATCCCGTACTCTACTGTAAACCAGTAGCACTGCAAGTCACAAGGAATTTAAAATTATTAGTTGAGCCGGAACAGTAAAAATGTAGATAATTATGCGACCTTGCAACAATTTCATTTTAATTATCTTAACTGAACAGATCAATCAGCTATTAATAGAATTAAATATTAAGCCTGTTATCTTCTCTTTTAATTTTTTTTAACTGTGAGCACCATTGAATTATATGCTAAATACAAGTGAGGACATACCGTGGCAAGTTTTTTAATATCCTCATCAGGGGCACCCAATGAGGCTAGGCCAATCTCTTGAGAAAAGGCTGCAAACTCGGGGTCAGCAAAAAGTGGTACGTGGCCCATGAGTTCGTGACAAACGTCCCTGGAATTAATTATAAAATGAATTTAAAGTAATTGCCGAGAGGAGTTATAAATTTTAATTGGAATTAATCAGCATTTCTGATTTCAGAATAAGATTTCAAATGCTAAAAGGTCGGTCCTACTTACGGCTCGGGTGTGTAGTAAGGTCGGGAATGGTGACGAATGTATTGCGTAGAGTGAAATACCCGGAAGGCCAATCCGGCTAAGAAATCTCGGGATGACAAAAGGCCTGCGACTGGTCGGAGAGTGAATCCGGTGGAATCTGGATTAAAATAAAAGTTTATCTTAAATCTATTCAGTTATTATTTTAGACTTTCATTAAAAATGACAAGAGATGGTAAGTACCTTTCAGAAATTCTGAAATGTCCTGCAACTGAGGAATGTTATCTTCTCGATAGCCACAGTTCTCAACTAACAATGGGAAGGTGTGGTTGTGTTCCTTGCAGGCATGAGTTGGGTACAGTTCGGTCAGTTGCCGGAACACTTTGCCCCAAGTGTCAACCTCCTCTTGAGTGTAACTGACTTTTGGAATGGGTGTCCCACTGTAATTACGTAGTTGAACAATTAGATACATAATTATTATTGTCGTTCTAAGGTTTAGTAGTTTAAGTATGACTTACTGCTTGTAATGGAAAGCGATGTCAGCTAATTGCATCCTCCGAGCACGGTACACAGCGTCTGTGAATCCAGGGTGGTCTGAATCCAGTTCAGATCCATAGGACAAAATTTGGTTGGAAAATTTATCCAGATCAACGATTTTCCGGGGAAACCATGGGGTTACATCTGTTTATAAAGAGCATCATGAATTTATTGAATATGTCTCGATAAGCACTAGTTTATCCAAGGTAGGAATTAAAATATAAAATCATGCCCGAATTATCCTTGTAGTTCCTGGAAATGATTTTGAAGTAACTTGAGGCATCCCTCAAATTCTCCATCGCCCCATTAATGTTCCCAATGCTCGTGTCACATTCCACAATGAACTCATAGTCCCCTTCAGCCCTCTTGGAAGATCGAGATTCGATATGAAAGAGGTTTACCTTGTTCTCCTACGTTTTTAAATACAAAATTATTAAATGGTTCAATTTTTTTAAACTCCAAACTTACCTCGAAAATCTTAAGAGCCTTAGCCAAGGCCCCAACCTCTTCATTGAGGGAGAAAATAATGGCTGTGCTCTTATGTGAATCCTTCCCTTCCCGAATGTAATTCCCACCTTTCATAAGAATGGGCTAAAATTTCAAATGCCAAGTTAATTTCAAACACTAGTAAAGCAAAAAATCAAAATTCTTCAGAAATCGCCAAACTTACAGTATCTGGAGGGGTAGTGGAGTAAGTCCGGACTCGAGCTTCACTCGAATCCATGTTCCCATTCTCAGTATTAATCGTTAGTGACATGTCAAATCGAATATAAATCAGCAGAGATATGTGGCTCTCAAAGCTCGAGACTGAACTGAATTGTAGAAAGGGAAAACGAGCCCTATCTATACAATAACCGAGTTGTAATCTATCTAGAAAAGAGCTCCAGAGGTCCAAGAGGTTATTTTAATAATAATCAAACCTTTCAATCAAAGTGAAATCACTCCACCAACACAAACAAGACTTGTTAAAACTTTGGAACAAATCTCCCGTTACATAAAGACAAAATCGTTTGTAATAATCTTCCTAATCCTTGACTAACATAGTGAGATATATGTTTATTTAAAGTTGCGACAACTGAACGAGTTAACTAGTCCTTGGCTTGTATGATATTTAAAGATATTCAAAGAAAGGGATTACTAGAACAGTTATGCTAATACGATAAGCTTTAAAGTCTTGAGTGAACCATGACAGCAAATAAACCCTACTGGATAAGAAAATGGGATGGCCTGACCATTTTATTTACTCTGACGAAATGCACGAATCTAGCATTAAAGTGGATTATACACAGTCAACACTGTTGGTTCTGTAAGCTTTAGCTTGTTATTATTATCGGCCCTTCTGCCTCTGAGCCTTGTGTCCTCTGATCTTTTGTCAGCAATCAAGAAGATTTCGTCAGTAAAAAACACCACTAATTGTTTTCAATGCAATTATCATGTCACATGTTTGAAGCAGTGCTGTTGGGCTGGCAAATTTTAATCTGTGTTATTAAATGTAAGCCACTGCGTATGATTGGATGACCCTGGGGCGTTTTTTCTACGGAACTATGGAAGACATAAAAGACCCCATCATGAAGATTCATGGAAGACTTGATGAGCATTGATTCTAGCTAATGACTTATGATGCATAGAAACTCGAGAGTTGATAAACCAACTGGGGTTATGAATCAGTTAGTAATTGAGAATTAAGACTAGACGTCAATAATTTTCAGGTTCATTTTCTATAAAAATCAGGGCACGCCATCATTACTTATACTTTATTCTGAGAATACACACGTACACGAGTAAGGCTTAATTACTTGGAATCATAGAATGTAGCTAGTTCAGCAGAAACGACGAACTGTTTTTTAAGAAAATTGCGGTCAGTAGAAAATCTTAACTTGTATGGAGTATTTATTAGAAATGAATTTTTGAGATGAATGTCAGAGCTATTTATTTAGTTTCATCTATGAATAAATTTGCAATTAATAAATCTGGTTTCTCAGATTATAATTGGTAATTTATGGATGCTAATCTCTAGGAACAGAATTACATACTTCAGTTGTGCTCATATATATGTATATTGATTTTCAATAACTTCAACCTATTGCATCAGAAGTTCGACTAATAAGAATATCGGCTGGAATTCATGACCTTCTCCAGAGATGAATTATTTACTCCATGTATTATAATATAAAAACATTGCTACGTTCAATCCATCGTTTCCATAGAATAGGATGATTTTATATTCTAAACCCGTCATGATAAGGATCAGGTAACTGTACATCATTTATTGTCAAGAAAAGGAAGTAAAGTTATCTTGATAAGGATGTTCAATTGACTCAATATTCGAGAACTTATTCTTAACACTATTTTTAAAATGAACAACCCCAAGTCTAGCCCAGTGGATGAAAAAGATCTCCCACCCCCTGCCGATGCTCCAGTACTAGTTGACCTGAGCAAGGTTCCATCAAACCAAGTGTGGGATGACCTGCCAAAACACCTTAGGATCAAAAAGAAGGTCACCTACATTCGGAAACATGGGTCAGCCGGGCTTGACTTACTTTTTGTTTCGTATAGGTTGGGAAAAAATTGTAAAATTATTTGCTTTCATGTCAAAAGGGATAGGAAATTAGCCTCAACGAGCGTTATGGTATACCTCCTCATGTGGAACAACTGGTTACGGATTAAACGAGGATGGGTCCGTACCCTTATCGAGTGTATGACCCCTGTGCTTGCTATTGCCATTCTAACCATTTACGTCTCAACTTGGCCTGAGATTAAAAAAGGTCATGCGGATTATCAAAGCTTTACTATCAAAACGGCCATTCACGCATTTAAAGATTGGTACATACTAACACTAAGTTTATGGCTTTTCAAGGTCAAAGATCACCGGTTGACCCCATATTTGTTGAAAATGCTTGGAGTTTTTAATTTACAGCCAAAAATTTATATTCATCCCCAATATCAAACTGATAGCCGAATTGATGGGGACCGTTAGGGAGGAGATGAGCAATGCTGATCGCTTCACTTGTAACTCATTTTTCTCGAATTCTGAAAAATGTCAAAGGTCGAGGGTTTTCTTAAATCACTTATTTTATAGTTAAGACGGAAGTCTCCACTGAAGCGCTGAAACTGATGAATAAAACGGAGATTTGTGCGGCCATAGTGTTCAATTTCAAAAGTTCTGACTTGCTTTCCCCACTGGAGAGTTTTCCCTCCGTCATCGATGTACTAAAATGAATTAGTTAACTAATTAGTTGTGTCAATGCTAATGAAGTGGCCTATGTGTCTAAATCTATTTTCTTAACTAAAGTTCTCGATCCGTATGGCCGCAGTCCATAAAAATGATGAACTGACCAAGGCTGCTGGGGGATTTTTATCCCGTGGTGCTCAATGGGATACTCACCACACCTTTTCAAATCAGTTGATAAGCGGGCCCAGGAATGAAGAAACAGAGACTGGTGGATCTCCTGGTAAAAAACCTGGAAAAACTTTAAACTTGTAATGCCAGTGTCGAATTTTATGTACTATAATTTCCAGGATATTATGCCGAGGGATTCCTGTTCCTCCAAAATCTAGTGTCCGAGCAGATAATTCGAAAAATCTACGTAGACGGCCATTCGAAATATGCAAGTAAAGCAGACGCTGAAAAGTCATATGAAACGCTTCAGGACAACATCCTCGTCCGTCTCCAACGATTGCCGTATCCATCGAACAAGGACAGTAGCATCGTGGATATGATACATGAGAACCTCCCACTAACTATTTTCATGAGCTACCTTGTGCCTGTGATGCTAATGGTGTGGGGGTCGATTGTCGAAAGTCCTACTGGAGTGAAGATTCAAATGAGAGCTTATGGGATTCCTTTGTCTTTTCATCGATTCACATGGCTGGCTCGGTGTTTAATTATCCATACTCCAGCAGTTGCAATAGTCACGGCGATTCTTTCGGTATGTACGTCGGCTGTTATTTTTCAATCGATTAATCAGAGTTAGAAAAAACTATTTGAAAAATTCCAGACCAACTGGACACATAAGAAGGATGCGATATTTACGGAGACAGAGCCTTGGATATTTTTCTTGATGATGATGGCCTACATGTTTCAAACTGTTTGTACTTCCATCCTCATTGTCACTTTATTCCGACGAGGTAAGAGGCAACATTAAACCTGGACTTTCAAATTTACTGAGGAGGATTTTTTAAATTTAAAAACCCATGTAACAGCGTCTACTGCAGCAGCGTCTGCAGGGTTCTTTTGGTTCGCTACATACATACCGTATTACTACGTGAAAACCAACCTAAACAATCTGAACTTTATTGAGAGACTAGCCGCCGCATTGTTAGGGAATACTGCAATGTCGATGGGGTGCCACTTGATTTCTGAAGCGGAGGCTACCGGTGTTGGAGTTAAATGGGACAATTGGTTCCGCACTGGGGACCGGTGGGCAACCTTTTCAGTAGGGTGGGTCACCGTGGTCTTATTGTTTAATGGAATTTTGGAATTAAATATAGCAAGATACATAGGTAGGGTCTACCCTGGTCGAGGAATTACCCCCTTGCCTTGGAATTACTTTTTCAAGGTTTGTATTACATGAATTTTTCAACATCACAAACATAAGTGAAATCGGGTTTTAAACGAAAATTCTCTGCAGCTATGGTTTTGGAGAAAGCAGCTCCCACCCGATGTACGTAGATTTTCCCAACAGATTTTGCTACTCAACTCTCAATCTCTGGAGGAAAGATATCCTGAAAATTTTGAGGTCGAGGCTTCTAGACGACGGAAGGAGCTGCAGGTGGAAAAGCTTACAAAGTATATCGGAGGGGAAAGGGTGCTCAATAAAATCACTTTGAACTGCTACGAAGGACACTTGACGGCAGTGATTGGAGAGCAAGGCTCTGGGAAGTCTACATTCTTCTCCATACTTAGTGGTGATTAAAAATTATGGAATGGGCGGTTAGACCACTCGAAATTGTTCCCTGACAGTTTGCATTGATTATTTTATAGGGCTCACAGCTATGACTCGAGGTCTAATTGTTGTTAGTCGTGAAGATATGGGCAAAGATGTTCGAGTGGCTAAGGCTTTTGTGGGCTACTGTCCATCTGAAAATATTTTGTATCCACATTTGACTGTTCAAGAAACACTCCACTTTTACGTCAAGGTTGTTAATATTTAACTGATACACGATCAACGCATTATGAATGAAAACTATTATATTCAGTTGAAAGGATTGAAAAGCCGGCTCAAGGCTTGGGATGAAGTTGAGAGATTCCTCACCGAAGGAATGCTCATCGATTATCGACAAAATTTAGTGTCTGAGTTGACTTCTAGCTCTAAGCGGATGCTTTTGATTGCATGTGCATTTATTGGAGGGTCTAGGGTAACTTGAACTTTCTCCAGGAAACTTTTCAAAAGTATCAAAAAAATGAAGCTAAACTTTTATACTACTCAAGGTGATTCTGTTAGATGATCCAACTGCTCAACTAACCGCAGCTCAGAAGCGAATGGTCTGGGATTTCATATCAAAACAGAAGAAGCATCGAACAGTTTTAGTTGCAATGGAGTCGATGAATGAGTCGGATCAATTTCTGGACCAAATAATCGTATTCCAACATGGAGAAGCAAGCTGCCGTGGAACTCCTAGATTTATTCAGCAAAAATTTGGTAATTAGTTTAGTTCAGGTATCCAAAATGCAATTTAGAAAGATCAGTTAAGATATGATGGTTTTAATTTTTTAATTTAAGGAGGAGGCTACCATTTATACATTGAAAAAGGAAAGGACTGCCACGTACACGAAATAGTGGAGCTGGTGATCCGTCGTAGCAAGGGGTCGACAGTCGCTGTTACTGAGACACACCTTGACTTTTTTCTCCCCGAAGAAGACTCCTCAGCCTTTCCAGGGCTTTTCGAGGAGCTCGAGAAGAATGCAAAGATGTTAGGCATCAAAGGTCAGAAGGGGTCATTTGTGACGATGGACGAGGTATTTCACAACATCAAGAGGATCGAAATGGAAGCGGACTATGATCCTGAAAATCGCAAGGCTATTTACCAAGGAGCAAATGAAATCGAAGTTGACGAAAATTATAAAAAACTGGATGGAATTTTTCAGTGGGCAGTACAATTTGAGCTTCTCATGCTCAAAAATATTCGTTTCTCCCTAAGAAGAAAGGCTGCATTTTTATCGACGGTACACAAAGCGTTATTGCATCAGGAAATTTTTTAAAGATCATAAATAGAGCTTTGAAACTTTGACCTTAGACAATAATACCTCTCCTGTTAGTGGCTCTTTGCTCCTTAAGCTTATCGTTTGAACCCTTTGATGATAACCCTGTGCCTTTGAAAATCAACTTGGATGTACGAGAGAGCAAAATATTTGATTAATATCTTAAAAAAAATCTGATGATTTAAACAAATAATTTAATGCAGGCGTTTGAAAACCCTCGAGTGCTTATCGACTGCTATGACGCTTTGAATGAAGGGAAGTTCCTATGCGTAAATGTGAAACGGACCGTGTCGACGACATTCAGTAAAGCCAAAATCACAGACCTTAGTTACAGGAGGAAACAAAACATTACGGAAGAAGTGTTGGAAGATGTTAGCTCAGAATTTTTTATTTCAGGTGATTGTTGTTTTAGTCTATTAATTGAAACTATTTTGTCAGTTCAGGAAAGCAATATCGGGGCATACGGATGTTGAGATTCCTCTTCTAGGTCTGCAGATTAATTCAAATCCAAACGCAGAGTCAAATGTGGAGCTAACCGGATATTTCAACAACAAGCCTTTGCACGTGCCTCCAATAGTTCTCAGCATTATAGATAATGCCCTACTAGACTACATGGTAGGGGTTCTCAAAGCCTTGTACCCCCAGTATGTCAAAGACCAAGGAAATATTGATCACACGATTCATGTGACAAACTACCCTTTCCCCTACACTGGTGCAGATCATGTAACCTTCGCGAGCATCTTTATCAGCCCTGGCTTCTTTCTTGGGGTCATCATGACTCTAGGGTACTCGTTCATCGTGGCGAGTTTTGTAATACTGCACGTGAGGGAACAAGAGTTCAGGCATTTGCAGATGCTAGCCGGGGCTAATTCTTTTTTATTCTGGGCTGCGAATTATCTCTGGAACTTTTTGCATATTACTGTCGTATCGATGCTGAACTGTCTTATAATCTGGGCACTTCGGGTGCCGGGGTTTAGGATTCATGAGGTCATGCTTTTGTTCGTACTCCTTGAATGCTATGGACTGTGCATTGTATTTTTTATTGGAGCTTGGAGTATTATCCCGGTTGGCCATTGGGGCTTGGCCTTTAGTCGAATTTTTCTATTCCTTGTGCTTACTGGTAAGTCACTTGGCTTTGTTTTTTGTGTGATCTTGACGAACTAACGGTGATATCGCTTGTAATTAGGACCGTTTTTCATGCTCCTGATTATTGCCATTTGTGACCCTACGGCTCACGCTCCACTTCAAGCTGTGGCCAGTTTCCACAATTTATTCTTGTGTTTCCCAAGCTATGCTATGGGGGTAGGGGTGTTTTTCATTTTGGCCAATTCCATTCACCATATTGAATGTGAGAATGTTGAAGGATTTCCCGACAGTTGTCCTAAGGGGGTTTCCCTAAATCCTTGGAATGAGTTTACCGAAGGGAGTGCGGAAGGAGCTCTTACTTCTTGCTGCTTCAACAGTACGTAATAGATTGTGTCTTGATTAATGAAAGGTCAACGAATTTTAATCCCTGTAAGTGGTGTATTATAAATTTTGAAAATATTTACATCTAGAGAAGGACAACGACTTTGACTTCATTGCATATGGAATTGGGCGGAATTTGTTGTCCATGTTAGTAGTTTTAATCATTTCGTTGATAATCCGAATCCTTAAGGAGTCTTCCATATGGACTAAAATTAAGCTTTTCTGGATGAGATGGGAACAAAAGAGGTGGAAACCGAAAATAATTTACGAGCATGAGATTGATGATTATGACGTCCTTCATGAGAAACTTCGAGTCTTCCATGGTGGAGATGCTAAAGATCTGGTGGTGAGGTAAGTTTTATCATTTACACTTTCTCTAGTCGTCAATTAATTTTTCTTCAAACGCTCTCAAGTAATTTGACAAAAGAAACACCAGACAAAGTAGAGGTAGACCACCTCTGTTTAGAAGTGGACAGAGGTGAATGCTTTTGCTTACTTGGGGTTGCGGGAGCTGGGAAGACCGCCGTTTTAAAGATGATCGCAGGGCTACGAATGCCTACTTCAGGGGATGTAACGATCCACGATTTCAGCCTTATGAACAACTACAGATCGGTACGATACGAGTCTTTGAAATATGAATGGTATTGTTTTTACAGCTGAAAATTTATTAACTTTTCAGTACATAAAGCAACTAGGCTACTGTCCAGAGAGTGTTCCGTTCCTACAAGAGTTGACAGGACATGAGACGCTGAATTTGATTGGAAGTCTGAGGAGAATCCCACATCACGTTCTGGACGGCTTTGTCACCAACTTGTCCCTCCGACTTCTCTTCCTTCACGATTTGGAAACTAAAATAAGTAATTATAGTCCAACCAGCGTAAGGAAACTAGCAGCGGCACTGGCCATGCTGGGTAACCCCGAAGTTGTCCTCTTTGATGAACCAACCAAATCAATCGACCTAATTTCCAGAGAATATTTATTCAAGAGTATTAACAATCTTGTCAGCAAGGGGTCAATTGTCGTCGTGAGTTCTCACAATGTTGCAGAGAGCGAATCAATTTGCAGTAAATTGGCAATTATGGTCAATGGCAAGCTCCGATGCTTTGGAACTCCTCAACATCTACGAGACCTGTTTTCTGAAGGGTTCACTGTCATTGTCAAGTTTGCTCTAGACCCCAAAAAGGTTCCACTAGTTAGTCTTGGAGTTTATCTGATATCTTACAAATGGTTAACCGAGAATTATTTTTCCCATTTGACACAAGATTTACTTTACTACCAAGAAGGACAGAGGGAAAATGCACGAGCGAAGGATCATTCCCGACGATGAAGATACTGAACGAAACACGGTCACTGAAATCTTCCGGAGTGACCAAGGAAGCAAGCCAGTAGGTCAATCTTCTCTCACACCTGAGGAGCCGGAGCGCAAGCTGACCACATGGGAAGAAGACTTACTGCCCTTCATGACATTTTTCGAAAGGAGCTTTCCAAATGCTATTCTGGTGGACAGACAGCCAGGTCTTATTCATTACCATATAAGGGAAGGGCAAACCACAGCCTCTACTTTGTTCAGTAGGATGGAGGAAGCTAAAGTTGTAGCTGAGGTTGAGTCGTATTATGTAGGGCAGACAAGCTTGGACCAAGTGTTTATTAATTTTAGCAGGGGTCAAAGGCCATACTAAAAATAGTTTATTGTGACAAACTTGAAATAAATATTTGCAGAAAGTTTAAAAAAAAATCTATAAGCGTCATTCATATTTTATAATCTTAGCAGTAGTTTGAAATTTCTAATGTCTCATCTCCTCACACTCCTCAGAGCTAAGGGATTGTCACAAGTCTCAACACACTAACAGGCTATATATTATGATTAAGTCTTTATTACTTCATAAGCACAGGGCTCAAGTTCCTTTGGTATTCCCGTTATAAAAATCAATTGCAATATTTAGAATTGCAAAATCTCAACGATTGCCCAACATTTAATACTGATGAGCTTAATTCTTGATGCAAAACATGACCAGCAGCACTCCAGTTCAGTCAGTCCAATATATTCGCATGGATGTCTTAACCACTTAACCCAAGCCCAACGTCAGTAAGTTGGAAGGCCGATGTGGCCCATACTTATTCAAAGTAGGTATTTATGTGCAGGGCCTATTCTAAAAGATATTTAATACAGGTGAGAGACTGTTATGATTTATGAATAAGATGTATGAAGATTTGGATTTAAATGATGAATTTCCCAAACAGCCTAAACTTTATTGCCACAATATGACACTGTTACACTGTTACAATATACAAACAGACCGACAATAATTAAATCTGAATCCTGATTCGTTCTTGAAATTCATGGGTAATTGATGCAAACTGCAGTTTTATACTTGATCATCAACGATGAGCATCTCGTCGAGCATAAATTAGAATTGAATGTAAGTTAGTCTATATATAATGAACAAGGAATTCGATATTTTGTAGCAATCTTGACTTTAAATTGTAGGTGCTTTGAGCAGGTTACGTTCCTTGTTTATAATCTAAAGTCTCTGCACTCTAGGGATTCGAATTCAAATATATTTTGTCAACATGAAGTTATCACTAACACAATTGTATCGGAAGCAAACAGTAATCCTCCTTCTTTTTGTACTCATCGCTAGCTTTGTTCGAAACTCGGAAGCTTGTAAGTAACTATACAAAGTTCACAGGTGGACTCGTGTTAAAAGTTCAACCAATATTGATTTTGATTGATAAATTTGCTAACCCTTATTTTAAATAGTTGAGAAGTTTTGGAAAAAACTGTTTGGAGCGTATGGAGGTTATGGCGGAGGTAAACTTTTAAAAGTCAACTATTTTTTATGCCTGTTTTTCGTGGTTTTAAAATATAATACAAATTTTTCTGATTTCAGGCTATGGTAGGTAATCATTTTGAATGATTTTTTTATGTTCTAGTATTTTAACCGAATTAAAAATGGTACAACATAATTGGTAAATATTTGTACCAAAGATTTTAATATTTTCAGGAAATGGAGGAGGGAGCCGAGGAGGTAATTAATTAACATTATTAAATTGTTCCATTTGCAATAGTTGTTGAGCTGAACTGTTATTTTCTAAATTAACTTTAAAGGTGGCTATGGTGGTAAGTTGAATACATATTATGGAAGTCTTTGTTGACTGCCATCATCAATCATTCCTAACTGCAATATGAACTGATGTTGAGTGTATAAATGGTGATTAATTCACGGACTAATTGTGCACTCGTTTTTCAGGATACGGAGGTGAGATTTTAATAGCTTTGCATTTGATAAGGAGCATTCATTTTATGGTTAAGATTTAAAGAGCTTGTTCATATCTGTATACATTCTGATAATGTACAGGCGGTGGTGGAGGTGGGAATTGGTGGAACTGGTGGGGTCGAAGACGTTGAAAAAGGGCATTCATGGAACAAGGGCAGCCTTCCAATTAAATTGAAGCGAACGAATACAAATTCTAAACTGACATTGTTTGCAGAATATTTGGATCGGATTTTATTGAAAGATCTAATGGATCCTTCTAGTTGAATTATATTGTTAGGCTAATTAGGTTAGAAGCATTTTATAATACGATTAAAGCTGTTTTGGGAGGTAGAGTATTCGTAGAAGGCTTTTAATTTCAACGAAGGACTGAAATCTAAAGCGTATTGTTGCTACCTGTTCTCAAGTCATTCCCTTGATTCTAAATGAATTAAATTATGCATAGAAATATGAGCAACAAAATATAAGTCATATTCATTCCACTACTCTTCATTTCTGGACATAACATTTTATTTCGATTTAGAATTTGGACTGACTTCTTAGGGCTTTCCACTTGTACTCAATGTCCTCCACGACAACAATTGATAGATTACTTTACGATGATGGATTTTTTAGGTTTTGTTGGTTCCTCTACACAAAGTTAAAACATTTTATGAGCATATTCTTGCATAAAATATGGATGTATTTTGCATGCTTTCCAATAGACGATAAGCTTACGCGGAGCTGTGGATTTAGAACTCCTGAGTATTGCCTTAGACACTGCAGGGGTGACCGAATTTCCCATGTTGATATTTACAATCTCAGTCGTAGGTGTTATATCATGCATTGAGGTATTGGCCTTAATAGTTTGGTTTTCCAGTTCCTCTTTTGTGTATCTTTCTCCACTATCATGTTCCATGGATGGTGGACAACAAAAAGCCGCCAAGATCATGATGATGAGTAATATCCCGAGAATAAGTAAGGGAACGTAGATCCACCACCACTCCCTTATGTGGACATTAACCCTGCCGCCATAGATGATATGATGCTCTGAACCCTTGGCAGGGGTCGAGGGAATTCCATTCTCATCAATTACCACACACTCGTACTCTCCGGCATGTTTCTTAGCAGCATTTTTTATTTTGATTGTCGTCGAGATTGGAAAACCCGTGACTTTGTCCCCAAATTCGTTATTTGCTTCCTTCGAGTAGTTCTTCACTGTTATCTTGAAGTCATAGTTTTAATTTTGTTAGTCCTAAGCCTAACCCTCAAGCCCAGGTATTAACTGCTAACGTAAAGTTGGAAGAACCTTACCGACATGTTGCCCGTTTGGTTGGATGATGTTGTGATAACTTTTCTCGCATCATCAGGCAAAGTCCAACCCATCGAAATTGGTGGATGAAAATGAGGTGCGGTTTCAAACGGAGTTTTGCACAGGGACCCTTGGTAGTGGCACGGATTGATCTCGCACCTGAAGTAATACCAGAAATGACTGATAAATAACTCGGAGATTTAAAATGAATTTCGAAAATAACTTGTGGCCAAATGTCAAGAGTACTTGAACTCAATTGTACTCCCTTCTCGGTAGCTCTGAGGCTTGTCAACCTTAGGGGAGGGGCGTGTAAAGATATAAAAGAAATGCTGACACCCATCCTTCCCTCCGTCTACTTGAGAGCAAATGATTTTCCGGAAGTAGAGATAAGTGGAAGGGGCTTGGTCAGCTAGTCGATTGTTCGAGAATCCAGTGTGAGCGAAACTCTTGTCGAACCTTCGACCTTGAGAAGTCCACCTTGTCATCTTATTTTTATCTGGACTGCATTCCAAGTGCAACGACTCTTCTTGAGCATTTAGGAACATTAGGCTACCGGGCGTTTCAGGGAACCCTTTTTTAACCAAATATGCCCGTAGTTTATCCAACTTGGTGCGGGCTATGGATAAGTCTGGGTCATTTTCATCCGAGGAGGCTTTCTTGAGAAATTCAATAGACTTTGTTGTACGCGATGGGTAACAATCTGAGCTCCTTGTACTCAGGTTTTGAAATAGTGACAGGCTATCATCACTTGGAGGGTTTTGCCCGGTACACGTGTGGATTTTAAGGATCGTGACTATAGCTAGGAGTACTGACAATAGCATTATCCTCATCTCTATTTTTCAAAAACTTTTGGTTCAGCTCAGTTGGTCAACCTTGATTACCTATTATGCCTCACCTTGATAACTGCAAGATACAAAAAAGTAGTTAGGATTGAGGATTTTTGCTTACAAAACTGCTGCACTATGCAGCGTTGGAATGAAGCCTTTTGAATTAATGCTTTATGATCGTTGACAGGGGAGACTCGTTTATTTTTATTTCAAGTGTACCCTTGGTAACGAGTATGGAGAATGGAGACATTGAATATCGATGCATCGATGAGTTGCGGTTAATTAATGACTTCGTAATTCCTATAAGAAACAAAAGCAACAAAACAAAAGACCTTCTAACCTTCTATTCCTAACCTGTTACAATTGCTACAATAATTATTTTGTAATAATAATTTTAACAACTGTTTATCTTATTTCTGGTGAATCAGAAAAAATAATTGCATTGAAAAATTATGCAATGGTTCTATTTTGTGAACCAAATCAATCGTATATCTTCAGTAACTGCACAGTTAATAAATCAAACGAAATGCCCAACATTCCAAAAAGTTCAACACACTCCTCTATTATCAATGGAGTTATTAATTAATTCTCGTCATAAATATAAACTTACAAGCCCATAAAAAAAAAAAACCATTATGATGATTGGGGACTGACTTCATATTAGACTAATGATGAAATGTAACTAACTTTGACACTGACTCGAAGAAATGATTAATCCATTGCATCAAGAGTCGAGACAATTTGAGAGGCTGCCAATAATAATGCATTTTTATTAATTGACTTGTAAATCCAATCCAATGCATACGAACGGCCTAAGGAGTACAAACAAGATCTGTTTCGTAAATTACAAATTACTTGAAATTACAATGGAATCTAGAATTCGCACAAGAGGCTTGCCACGATCCTAGATCACACCTTGGAGCTGTTTGTGAATATAATGAGAATTTAGCTTATCCTTACCATCGACATTCCTAATAGAGCTGATGCATAACATAGCATCAAAGGGATAGGAGAAGGGTGTGGCCAAACGGCTTAAGGGGATAGGCCCCAAGTGATTTTAAACTCTTAAATTGAAACAATACACACAACTTGTCAGCCCCATATGGCTACGTAGAATTCACTTACGCTTGAGCACAATATGCACAATGTACATCATTAGTAACTGCCTCAAGCTGTGCGTATGCTCATGTAAATGCTCATTATAAATATTTTTTTAAATCCAACTAGCCAACATGAAGACAGGTGAAGTGTCAATTTGCAAATTGCCAAATCGTAAATAAATGCGAGCAACTAATAAAGCTCCGTTTGTCTTACAGTCTATTAAAATACAAGTTACGATTTCACTAGCCCTGCTCTAGTCTAGCCTACCAGGAGTGGATTTTTTTTTGCAACCGGCATTCGCAAATAGATCAATTGTCAATTTATCATTTATTTCGGCATTACTAAATCCAAGTGCTCCCATCCCTTGCTTCTGCACTACCAAACCTTATAACGACCACTTTCTTAATTGGACTCTAAGTTTAAAAGCTATATATTCTTCAGGGCTTGGCCTGACTCTGCTCATTCAGGTTTTGGGATTTGAGTTGGATTTGCGAGTGTCCTGTCTTATCCAGATTTTAAGGTCTTGGACTATACCGCAATTTTAGATTTTTTTAAAATATGATTAAGGTAAGATATATTGAATTAAATTTATTTAAAGCAGCCGGATTTCATACGAAGTCATTAGTCAAAAATAAACTTGTTCTCTCTAACACTAGGTACTATTATTGTGTGGGCTAATATCCTTAGCCTTCGCTGGAGCTTCTCCAGCCTATTCCGTGAGCCGGGCCAAAGTTCTTAGGGGTAAATCTGGGAATCCTTTTGTGACCACTTATACTGCCTTTCCTGAGCAAATTGCGGTTCGCGCAGGACCTGGACCATCTAGGGTCGGAAATTTCGCTACCTTTAGTAGTCCACCACAATTAGGATTGACGCTCCCTAGAGTGGCTCCCGTACAAGCACCCGCTACCGTGCCGTTCAAAGGTAATGTAACTTTGAAACCATTGACACTTGTAAATATGACTCTGACAAGCCTCCAATTATTATTTGTAAATTCATACATTATTTTAGTAGTGAGAGAAGAACCATTTGATCCATACCCACAATATAATTTTGCCTACCGGGTACATGACAGTATCAGTGGGACAAATCACGGCCATTCCGAAAGTAGGGATGGTGATGTCGTTAAGGGACAGTATTCTGTTTTAGATCCTGATGGACATCTTCGTACTGTTACCTATACTAGCGACTCAGGTATACAGAGTATTATATATTGTATCGTTATGATTGCAGATTATTTAATGTAATATAATTTTTTTTAGTACATGGATTCAACGCTGTTGTGGATCGCCAGCCTCTTTCTTTAATTAGACGAGAATCCCCAGCCACTAGCAGCCCCATTTATACTCAAGCTTCGCTGCCAGCGGCCTCGGTGTTCCCGAAATCGCAATACTCATTTTCCTATGCAACACCTGCCGCTTCGTATGGCTTTTCATATTAAATGGAGAGAGCTAAGGAGTGGATGTCTCAAGAAATGTTAACAACTATTAAAGATAGCGGTTCTAGAGTATCCTAATACAATGTTCAAAGACTGATATTATAATTAAAATGATTACAAACCCAAATGACCAAATGCTTTTCGTTGAGATTGGAAAAATTAATTCCACTTGCAGAGTTTTCCCGAACATTTATATTAGCAACTTAGCATTTAAAGATATATTCAAACAACAGCTCAATGCTCAATCGATGTTTTCATACATTGGCTTTTTTTTCTAATAGAGATTTGTTTAAATTCAAGTTTGTGAATGACCCACACTTGTAAGATTATCATTTAAGAATGCCTTTATATACACACCGTCAACCGTACTTTGCTCAGTTCTTAATGTTTACACTTATGAAAACTTAAGGCAAGTAAACAGAATTCGTCACACAGCAAGTTTTATGAAATCTTATTCTGTGGGTTGTACTTACAAACTAATTATGTCTTGAAAATACAGTCGTCAACAGTCTGTTAGCATGAACTAAATTGCATTACTTACTACCTCATGCCTGTTACTACTCCAGCTAATACATGTTAACGAAATTCGATTAAAACGTAAAAAATGTTCCAGGGTTTCATTGAAGAATATATAAATTGAGAAATATCAAGTCCATGTCAGTCCTACGGATGCCTGAGCTATTAAACTTCATCTTCATTGACAAGCATGTTCGGAATTCCATTTTGAATTAGAAACTTCCTCCCCGTTTCAGGGCACTCCAGTTCCCCAGTTATTACTTCCACCTTAGTAAATTATATCAAAATCAAAATACGATAAAATTATTGAAACTTCCCAACCCCAAATATATTACAAATCACTTGAACTTCCTGAAAACAATTCCATAGGTCCATACCAAACCAGGATAATCTAGATTAAATTAAAGACTGACCTCAAATAGAGCATGGTGAGCTTTCTTTAAGAATTCGTCATTCTTCTCAAAATCTTCGGCGACATTTGATGGTAGAATGTCCCCTTGTCCTAACTATATTTTCAAATACAAATAATTCATCACCCTTCTAAAATGATCAAGTACAAATCGTTTTAAAACCCAGTTATACTTACCGTTTGTGTAGCCTCAACAAGAGCAGTCCAATTGATTCTAGGAAGCAGTTTGGAAACGAGAAGGGGTTGGAATTCCTGGTTAACATTTTTCACCTCAGAAGCCTGTAACCAATACAATTAATTAAATGTACACATTACCTGTAATCAAGACTGGGCTAGAGAGGACCAAGGTAAAATGCTTACTGTTAATTTCAGAGGATATCCAACCTGGACATTCTTGATCATTTTCGAAGTTAACATGTTGTGAGTAAACAACTTCATACTTGTTTGATATTGATTTCCCCTCAGACCGTTTTATAATTTATCCTCACTGACCTCCCGCTACTGCCAATCAATATAAATCTAGAGAGAGAAGTGACTAGGACGACTAGGTTTCGAAATGTAGATACAATTTATTGTAGACCGAGGCAAGAGAAAGAGCATGGGAAATGGGATTCAACTTTCCCACAATCGAGTATTCAATGCTTTGTTGAGACAGATTGATTTTTTCATGATAGGGTTTTAATTTGATGATAATTTTCTAGAAAATTATCGAGTTTTACATGGTAGTAGAATTACAATGTCTTCTTTGACCTTAGATTTTGTGACATTTAGTTTTAACTGCTCATGCATGTAAAAGCAGTTACATTTGTTCTAAATGAGCAAAGCATGAAATATGAAGATAATGAGATAAAATGAATGTACAATATTGTAAGCCCATTAAAAATTAGAATCCATACTTAAATTGTGAATCATTTCATTGAAATGATTTATGTCCCAGGGAAAGGAACGGAGTTCGCTTAACTTCGTCACTAATATTTCCCTAAATGCTCTCGTTACAATCCAAAACTCACAGTTTAGCTAACAGGGGTCCCAAGACTGGCCGGATCCATAAAGACAAGAGAAATAAGCGAAATACTACTCGGAGATCAATTAAATGTTATAATTTATCTTTATTAAAACAAACCAATTGATATTATTTGTTCCACTCCAAGTTGCATCCTGGCGGTAGAAAAATGAGAGGATTCTGCACCAAAAGGCTAATAATCCCCTCATAACAGTCATAAACTATTTATTGGTACAGAGTCAGTCCCCTTATCTTTTTCTCCCTCGCCAGGACTCGGACTAAAACCAATTTAAGACGGCGTGGAGATGCTTACGACTCTAAAGCCTAGAGGTTCTAACAAAATTGCAGTATGTAAAGGATGTAAAGTGTGCACAACTATTCACCGACCACGACCCAGAATGTTTTCATTTATGTCTAGGCACTAAGCATCAGCGTCGCGGTCACAGCGTCGAAGTGCCAATACATTTAATCTAACTAATGATGCAAATATTTAATTACGTAATAATATGTTTAATTATCGTAAGAAATTAACCCGTGAATAAAATGAAGATTTTTTTTCAACTACTGGGACTTTATTATTACAATTGAAAATTTGGCGTCATGAAAGTGGACAGTTCAAAACCCGCTACCTCTTGGACGGACGGACGAAAACCCCAAAACACTAAAAATACAAATCAATTGATGAAGGCACATAGAATATTAGATCGATATATTAAATGTATATAGAATATATGTTAAATTTGAAGGTAATACAATATTAAAAAGAAACAATGACGATACTTGATACAAAATAATAGAATGATGTACGCAATACTCACAGAGGATCAATTGCATTCTTTTTATCACGTTAAACCAGGAGTCTTATTTGCCGAGTTCTGGAAGGCCGGGTTTTTTAGTAGCATTTTCCTTTTTGTCGCCGCCTGCGCCTGGTAGTTGTACTGGTAGTGCTAGTCCATATGTAATTCCTGAAATGGCTTCCGTTGGACCAGCTCCACCCGTCAAATCACCAACTGGTGACTCTACACAACTTCCGGTCTTGGTTTGAAAAAGAAGGACACAGCAGACCAAAATGGAGAATCTAACGAACGTCATACTGAATAGTAGTTTTGAAGATGTTTGAAATATATCTGTCTGGCTTTACACTTTGCGGTTGGAATAGAAATCCTTGGAAGGGGCAAGCCTGTAGTGACTGTACTTCTCGAACAGTCCATGAGGAATGACAGTAACTTTAAAAATGAGAGAGAATGTAAACTTTA
Organism: Agrenia bidenticulata; assembly: GCA_034694785.1. Classification (NCBI taxonomy): domain Eukaryota; kingdom Metazoa; phylum Arthropoda; class Collembola; order Entomobryomorpha; family Isotomidae; genus Agrenia; species Agrenia bidenticulata. The sequence continues at coordinate 9,909 of JAQFYM010001419.1, read as the reverse complement.
AAGAATTTTTTTAACAGTATTTATGCTAGGCTATTTGGTTTGAAAATTATATTTTCTATCGAAGAAAATAATTCCGTCATTCGGTGAAGACAATAGTGCATTGTCTCAATTTCCAATGCCACATTATTATTACTATACAAAATAATAGGAAGGGATTGGTGGAGTTGCACAACATGTTTTTCAGAAAAAATTGAAGGAACCAATGTTATTCCCAAGATCCAGTGGGATCCCCTTGAACACAAACGAAACTGTCGCCGAAACCAGATCAATTATGTAAATTGACCTTCAACGCCGGCTCATTGTTTGAATTGTGATGTGAAGGATGGCAATTCTGGTTTTATTTTGTTAACCAATGAAATATGATTAAAAAATTTATAAGGTTTCAATTGTGTATTAATTTGAAATGCCACTTTCTATTAACTCACTTCTCTGCATAGAATTAAGCTTTTTTTAAATCCAAAAGACTGACACTGTTTATAATTTTATATTTGGAAAATTACGATATTAATTACATTTACAACTGCGGTGCTTAACATTTTCCTAGCTGTCTAAAAGTTATGAGATTTTTTCAGTCTTTCATCAAACACATCAAATTCCTGGTATAATCAATGAAAATTCAGTTGAATACAAAATAATCTAGCCAAACTGTGTCACACTATCATGGGAAATGAAAAATGAAAACCTCATACTTATAAATAGACTCAATTTGGCATCCCCGATCTTTTTTGGTTGACATTAGATCCCAGGCCAGTTGGTACAAGTATAATGTTGAAGTAAACAAGCCATTATTATTGTTTGCATTAGGCAAAAAAAACTTATCCAAACCGATCGGATGTTTTGGGATGAACTCGGGCTCCCTTTTTGGGGTGTTGAGCCTGAGCGGAGAGCTTGTAGTTGATTCAAAAACATATTCCACTTTATTGACTCTTCCTTTAAATCACAATTTCAGTACTATCAAACCTCATTATCTCCTGTTCAATTTCTAGTTAAAATATTTTTAATTGACAAACTTTGCATAATTGTTCACAATGTAGGGAAATCAAAACTATCTAACCAAAGTAGTTGCACATACAGTTTTTTTATCTTAAAAATCCAGACTCGAGAGCTAGTGAATGTAAATTTTGCTTTTGAATTCACATGTGGCAAATCAGAAGTTTACAAGGTCAAAGGGCTGGTATTTAGAAAAAATGGGCTCCAGAGACTTGGAAAAGATGCAAAAGGCTAAACGGAGGTTACAAGCCATCACATTCCTCACAAACATATCTCTAGATGGTTCATACAAAGATACAGGGTGGGGTCTCGAGCACGCAAAGGTCGAAGCTGCCGTTGTTGAAAACTGCCGAGACCGGGACAACGATGACCTTGACCCGGGGAATAGAGATGGAAATTCTGGTGCTCAGGGCTGCCTCATCCAAGTGGAAAACGACAGTTCAAGCCAATCCGGCAAAGTTGAGATGGTTCAATATCAACAAGGCCACATAAGGGCTACTTCCGCGGATGCCCATTTTGGATTATTTAATTCGTCTTTAGAGGTTATGCCTGCTGGGGCTACAGGGGGTGTCACTATCGGGATGGATGGACAGCCCGATATTGTAGGGAGGAAAAGGTAACTTGATTTTATTTGAGGAAGAATTTTTATATTTGAATCTAAGATTGGAGCTGTGAATCACAATGGCTTTTTTTATTTAACAGGGCCAACACAACCCAGATAAGCGATGCTGGACAGATAATCCGAGGTCGGAGAGTTAGTAATCCAGATAGAGAAAATATTCCACCTCAATTACAGAGGCATGCCCACTTCAGTAGCAACGAAAGTGTTGAGCATTGTAAGTGTTTTTAAAGTATTAAATTGCTTATCAAGAGTAGAGCCATTGTAGTAATGAGTTTAAAAAAATGGTTCTAACCTTGTAGCGATGTTGTCCAAGTCGTGTAAGATTTCAAACACGAATATCTCTGAGAATTCCTTCACAATGGGAAACCAAAGGGAGATAAAAGTACTGAATTTGAGGGATAATCCACCTCCTGTGATCAAGAATGAGAGGCTTATCATCGTAGTTAATAAACGGACCCCTGTGGTCATGTTCTCAACAATCCCTTATTCCAAAAGCTATCGACCGGCTGCAAGGTAAAGAGTCTCATTCAAAAATTTCTCTGGTTGACCAAGAGGGTCTGATAAACAATTGTAATAATTGCCATTGCCAATGACACTTGAGGCAATTGAAACGGTGTTGGTTTTTAAACGTTGTCTTCACTTGTACACACTAAATTTTGATTTGATTTTAAATTATTCCTACGAAATGCTTTATCGTTTTGTGTTTTGTTATTTGGTTGATAATCTTGATTTTGAAGAGGGGAGTCAGTTTTGCACCGAGTTGTCTTGGCTTTTCGGTCATCATCGTCACATTTGTGGAGTGGAAATACTCACGCTACTGTCGAACGATACAGAAAATACTCCCAAAGGTTTCTTATTTTTTGAAAAACTTGGGGAATCGTTTTTTGTGAATTTATGTTGTTTTACTGGGGAAACCACCAGACCAGGGACCCATTTGTTTTTTTTCCTGGAACAAATCTAGACCATTTTTTTATCATTTATCACAAGAAGCGGATACTGTAAACCACTGCCAAGCAATGAATACCAAAAAGTGCTTGCTGTAAATAAGCAAATCTGAATTGTTTTGTTAGAATTAATTGAGACTTTGATTGCTTGGGGTAATCTATTTTATAACGATATTTTTAAAGCCTTCTTATAACGCTTGTTGAACAGTTAAACTCTGTCTATCTATGGAACAAAAAACACCTCATTGACATACTAATACCGAAACTCGAAATGTCAAGTAGCATGATACTGCCTTATATACTCTCTCAACATTTTTGTGATTTTTCTCAATATGAAACTTTGAAAGTGTGAAATACTAAAACCATGTCTGTGATTCGGATTGATAATCCGAGAATTTTCTAACAATTCTGATATTTATACACCCTTTGTAGCCGGACAATTGACAGAGGAGAAGCTTTAAAACGACCTAGAAACCCGTCTGGAAGCAGACCCTTGTCAGCCCTCAGTGACCCCGACCCATTAGAGCAACTTGTCCAGTTTAGTGATGAAGAGGTCAGTTACGGTTACCTCCTCAAACCTTCTAATGTAAACTTCAATTCTTCCAATCCAAATCCAGTACCTCATCGACAAAAGTTAGGAGACATTCACAACCTTTACAACAAGATACAGACAGACAGGACAGAATTCCATTTTAAGCATCCTTATGTGGCAAGGTACTCGTTATTTACAACGATATCGATACATTAAAAACATATTCAAATTAAATTGTTTAAAAAAATCCTCAGGTGTATCTCGTACGAGAGCACTTTCAATCAGTTCAAGCCCCACCAGCAACAAAACCAGCAGCAACAAGGACAGCAGCAACCACCTCCTTCAACAGAAAACTCGGAAAATCAAGAGCCCTATCCGAATAACAGAAACGGTCCCGGTAATTCCCCCAATAACACATCCAATAGCCCTCAAGCCTACCATGCTCAGCTTCTTGATGACCCCGAACTGAGGGCTGGAAAACATAGGTTTTTCAATTTAATCAATTTTAATTATCACTGAAATTTTCAGCTTAAATCATGTGAATATAACTAAATTGAAACTGTTATTAATATTTGCAGGACTTTGTTGACCTTCCCTAGCTACATGACTTCAGTCATCGACTACTGTAAACCGTCTGATTTGAAGAAAGAGCTTAATGACAAGTTCAAAGAGAGATTCCCTCAGATTCAGCTCTCACTTAGTAAATTACGGAGGTACTAAATATATTTCTTTATGAAGCAGAGAATAATGTTTATATTTGTCTTGTAATATTTTTGTATTCATAGCCTTAAACGAGAAATGCGGAAAGTCAAGACAGAATGTAATATTGACCTCCTGACCGTGGCCCATGCGTATGTGTACTTTGAAAAATTGATTCTCCTCTCCTTCGTCACTAAATTCAATAGAAAATACTGCTCTGGTGCTTGCCTCCTTTTGTCAGCAAAATTAAATGATGTCAAGGGAGAGAATTTACACAATTTAATCGAGGTTTGCTATTTTTTAATGGTCTTATTTATAATTAGTTATGCTATTCTGACTGTAAAATGGATTTTTTTTATAAATAGAAAATCGAGGCAATTTTCCGAGTAAACAAGAAGGATCTAATTTCTTACGAATTTGCAGTCCTGGTAGCTCTAGAATTTGCCCTCCATGTTCCGACATCCGAGGTATCACCGCATTACCAGAGACTCTTGTATGAATCCTAAATTGATTCACCTATAATATTTTGTTAATCTGATTGAGTGTCATTAAAAGTATCAAAAAAAGTACAACAATTTTCATTTAGTTTCGGCTCTTTATTAAAATATCATGAATTATTTCACACTCTAAAGCTACCAAATTATTGATTCCATTGGATGTTTTTCTAAAATCTAGTATTCGCTTAAACTTACGACTAATTACAAGACTAAATTAGGCTACTAAACTTTAATCATAATGGATTTGTTATCGATTCGTAAGCCCTGTTCACAAGCTAACTTGCTAACTGACTAATCTTGAACGGGATTCAACATTAAGTAGGGACAGGGTCAGGTTGAATCATACGAGGAAGAATCATTACATTTCTTCGTCGTCGATTAACAGCAGAAGGGACTTCGGTCAATACCACTTCTGGAAATTGAAATAGAAATGCAAAGCATGTTTGTATGATATTACCGATACTGTTAAAATTAATTAAATATTTTACCCCTGGGAGACATTGCCAGGATTTCGCAGGCCGCGTAACTTTCTTGAGGTGACCCAAGACAAGACATCTCTTCCAAAAGGTCCTCCTCCTCAGAGTTGTTGTAAAGCAGCTCGAGCTTGCCAGTGAAACTTCTCTGCATATCTTTGAACAATAGACGAAGAACCTTAGACAGCCGATTCCAGAATCTCTCTGAATTTTGAAAATCCACAAAGTCAGTTATCATAGATTATAGTAATTATAAGGCAGAATAATAAATACGATTATTATTTAATCTCTCACGGAACGGAACGGAACTCCGGTTCACAATATAGCTTAAGAGGATTCCGCAAAGGTTGTAGTAAACCCAAGTCAGGCCGATCAAGCCAATTGGGACTAGCATGGGCTCAAAAAAATTCATAATTTTGAAGAGCATATTTTGTTGAATTGTTGTTTAAAAAATATTTTTAAAGATTTATTTAGAATCTGAGAAAAATAAAATTCTACTTCAGTTCACAAACTCTACCTGGGGAACTAAAATGCTTTTATTCCTGTCTTTTCCGTTGAGTATCGTATCTCAATACGCAAATTCCATTATCCTCATCGATCGACTTGCAAGATTTGCTTGAAAATCACAGCCGAATTTGCATAGAACCAAAGATATGTGGATACAATTGTAAACACAATGGCAGATTTATTATTATAGCAACTAGCTCATACTACTCATTAGTATGGCCCATGTTAATTTTTCTTACATTCATACAAGCTCAAAAGGAATAGCAATATTAAGTCCATATAGCACAAGAACTATTCTAATTAAACACTATTTAAAGTTTTATAAAGTTCAATATAATACTCAAACTTGTCTTAGCTAAAATAACGTTGTCAATACAATCTATTCTAGATACGATTACAATCACTCTTTAAACGCGGTCTCATCAAGGGCAATAACTTGTATTGTTGTCCTCGGGGCTGCTGAGGAGCCTCTCTCAATACCCTCACCGGACTTCTTGCTCCCAAGGAGTCTAAGGACGATGGAAGTCCCCAATGCTCCAAGTGACCCCAGGGATACTAGCCAGAAGAATATGCTCGGGTAGTTAAGGGGTCCAGCGTTTAAGAAGTACCTCTGGACCTCATCTAGCTCCGCGTCCTAAAAATCATAGATTTAAAGTAACTCTATTTAAAAAAAACAATCAAATCGATTCTATGAAATTGATTTAAATTATCGATAAACCTCTTGGACATAGATGGCAGCGATGGTAGGGAAATCGACCGAGTCTGCCCCACCCCCTGACAGTGTCACTTTGAAATCCATCATTCCACCTCCAATAATCCCGTCTTCTTTAAACGTCCGGACGTTCGACAGCTCCGCCTCCAAGGCCATTGACAAAGGTATGTCCACCCACGCTAAGAGTTGCTGGTTGACCGGAGCCATTTTCAACATCTTAATACATTATATTTTCGAAATTCATTGCTGATCAATCATTCAAACCTCCCAGATAAAATGCTACGAGGTCAACATAAGAATACGATAAGATCAAACTCACCGTTGGTAACATGAGCCCCACCATGAATTCCATCCCTCCAATCGCCATGATAATAATATTAAAAAGCATCCCTGCCCCTGAGCATATTAAGGCAATTCCTAGGATCTTCCCCATTGTTGATTTTTTTGAGAAAAAAAATCTACAAGCTACCCTTTAAACTTCTAATTTCCACCAAGACTCAAAACAATCCAAAACAATCCACGCTAAAAATGTCCCACTGTCGTCCTGCACTTCAATACCACTTTCTCAGATGATTCTACTGTAGAACGCCAAAAATCCGTCCCGTGGAAATCCGTCCCGTGGGAATCCTTTGGAAATATCACCAGTCATAGAAATCCACACCACATGAAATGAAGATGACAAGGACGATACTATGTGTCCGGGGTAGCGTCATATTTTAATAACACAGTTTCCACCTATTATTTCCTTCAATTAAATATCCCGTTCATCACCTCACTTTGTCCTCGACTCTTTAGTTTGGTAACACAACAGGGCAAATATTCTAAGCCGTAGTGAGCGTCCCTCCGTGCATTAAAATCATTAAGAATTCCTGGTCCCTGGCATATAGAAAAGTCAATGTAGCCCACGGTAATTATTAATTATTAACTCTTGGCAATCGATAGGGACTGGGGATTATATTTTATTTCTACGCAAATCCTTTCTGGAATTTCATATATAATAAATGAATTGTGTGGATTTGCAATTTATTTATATTTTATAATCCTTCCTCTTTTATACGTCTCGTCCAAACTTGTGTTGTCAATGATTCTCCCTCGACTGCCGAATTTTGTGGCCTTTCCAAATCTGAGGGGAGTAGATAATTCAAATGACCTTCTCTGATACCTGTCTCCTCCCCGGTGTGCCTAAAAGGATGTCATATGCAGTAGAATGAATGTCATGCTGACGATAATAATGGTTATACGTGATATTTTAATTCGCCATTCAAATACACGGCCGATTCACGGGATTATAGTGAATGGTTAGTTTCGAAATGGGTTAGATGTTATGATACGAGAGGATGGTGGCACAGTTTCAAATCCAATAGCCTTGTACCATTTATTTATATAGTCAGTAACCAATTGAATTTCTTAACTTAACCTCTAGTGATAGATTTTAAACTTTTAGGAATTTTATGTTCATCGATGCGTTGCCTTTCAAAGCGATAATCTAATCTAGGCTCTAATATTTGTTATAGGGTAGGATCAGAAATATTCGAATGAAGGTTTTGTGCCACATTTTTTTGCCAAAATCGGCTCAAATTTTGTTTCTTTAAAATTTTAAGCAACTTCCACTAAACTAAATCCTTATAAGATTCGATTTCATAAATTCCAGCATATAACTACAGTTTTCCTTTGGATTTTAATTTCCCTTGAATACTTAACTAAGCTAAATGGAAAAGGTCAAACTCTATACTACTAAAGGAATACATAGGGTTTTGAAAGTATGAAATATGACAGTGGATATAGTTTTATATGTATCCGTTGATTGAAATCTTTGTGAACAAGCAGACGAGAGGCTTGAATAGTTTGGCCTGCATAGGAATGTCGTAAAAGGGTGACTTTGCCTGCTTCTGCCAATTTGAAGGCTGAGCAAATCCAATGGCTAAACATTTAATGAAGTAGGATGAGAGACTCTTGGTCTAAAATGTATGATATTAAAACGGTCAAAAAGCTGGACAAGTGGAGGGAGTGATTCAATATTTAATGTAATCTCGATAGGGTATATGTATATATCCACGTATCCCCAATAACAATATGGATTTGACTCTTCTATATAGACTTGACATATTTAGATATATTTTCCGTTCTTACTAATGCATACCTGGCCTTTTGGAAACTATTTACTAGAGAGAGCTAGATATCCACATAGATATTACATGAATTTTAGATCACTTTAATTCTCCAGTATTGATTGAGTCAGTTATTATTCCCGTATTGTCCAGAGTGATTGCATTCGCCTAGGGTTGACATTTTGGGGGTATTATTCTGGAAATTCGTAATTACGACACTCGGTTACTACGAGTGCATAGGAATACACAAAGTGGAGCATATTTAGATTTCGAAAAATATTTTTCACAAAGTTTTGAGAGCTATTTAGTAGGTAGCAGTTTCTGTGAACGAATCTTGGGCTAGCGGAAAAAAATAAGGATTGGTTTAGTTCAAAAAATTTCATAGATCACAATGATGATGAAGAATCCAGATATGATTAAAAATCTTATGATAGCCGGCTCAGCGGCTGCATTTGTTTTGTCGACAATTTTTGCGACAGTTGTGTTTGACAAAGTCAGCCCAAATACTACCGTCGCGGATCAGCAAATTGAAATGGTGAGACATACACAAATTTATAAGTGTCCAAGATCATGTTTAATACGATTTCTCTCATCCCATTCTACACAGGGTATGCAAGTGATGGCGACAGAACAGCACATTGAAGTCTGGATGGATGCAGTCCTCCTCTTGCATACGATTGTGGACATAGTGAACATTTCGAAAATAGATGACGAGGGAAATGCTGAGCCGGGGTCGATCGTTGACCTCTTCCCGGTAGGTAAGTGAAAAGGTCATAGGTCATAGGACAGGAAACCCATATAATAATTATTATATTACAGGTGCACCCGCTACCGGCAAGGGGACTGTGATCTTCAGAATCGCTCCTTTGTCCAAAGCCAATATGCCCAACTTGAGCAACTTCACTCAGACCTCAGTCCCCATGGCTTTCGTCCGAGCGGTATCTAATTTTTAAATTATAAATATTTAACAGTTGTTTTAGTGGTTACCAAAATTGCTGTTTGTATATAGGAAACGCTGAATGAGTTTGTTAGGTCGGTATTGAAGTTGGCTTCCGTGGGTATAAAATCATTCAAGCTCATTAGTTGGTTCTTAGTCTTTGCCTCATTGGGGATGATCGGAGCGGGTGCAGGACTTTTGTACTTGGATAAGAAGAAAACCCCCGTCACTGTCATTGATGATGTTGATGCGGATTGAGCATTAGTTACCTGACTCACTTATAATAGTTATAAACTTTTAATCATATTTAGCTAGCATGTTTAAAAATATCTATACATTCCGCAAATACAGTATCATTATGTTATATAGTGGAATTTTCACTACTCCGTATTGCATGAAAAAGGGTAGAAATTAATAAACCTTTAATTTAATACTTTAATCTTTTTTCAATGGAATTATTATCTATTCAGATTGATAAATCTTTTCAAAAGTACAAAATATTCTCAATTTTCTGTATGTTATTTAAAGTTTAGTCCGTTCGTTAGGACTCATATAATCAGCGTGTCTGTTCGTTCGACCGTCCGTCTCACTGATAACTTGCCGCAGGGTTTACTTAACAAGATACACAGTGTTTGTGGTTGAAACTAATTATAGCTCGTAGATTGGTCAAATGGTCATACCCATATACCCAGTTTGAACTAGGGGTAGAAAATTTCGGAGACGCTAACACCCATTTTAACCCTTAAAATGATACTAGAATGAACGGGCGCTTCGTAGCTGCTCGCAAGTAGGGGCTTAGATTTATATTTTATAGCCCGTTCGTTAGGGCTTATATGATCACCGTTGTCCGTCCGTCCGTCCGTCTGTCTGTACGCCTGATAACTCACG